>BAUE01068742.1:4104-25711 GCA_000787875.1 Solanum virginianum | reverse complement strand
TATGATACTAGCCACCTATTTGAGCATTCCGATTCTCTATCATGTTATTAGACGGCAGGACCGTAGCGGTGACCTTGGTGGCCTGCATACTCATGTATTCATGCTTATACTCTGCTTGTCGGTTCGCTGTACATTTCTGTTTCAGGTGGCTAGTCCATAATACAGAGGAAACTCTACCCAAATTTTTGTAAAATGAGTCCATAATACAGAGGAAACTCTGCCCAAATTTTTGTAAAATGAATAGTAACCTCATGTTAGATTTTGATTTGATTATGTTGTCTGGGTGCCCCATTGGGTACCAGTCACGGCCCATAGGTTGGGTCGTGACAATTCTTTCCCCTTAATGCCGGTCATGACCCTAAATTGGGTTGTGACGTTTTGGGACAATCACATTTCAGATTCCAATGATTCATGAGCACTTCTATATTCTACAGTTGAAGGTGCAGGACTAATACCCTCCCCCTATTCTTGGTCTCATTCTCTATAGTTGCTCAAGGAGTAGTAATTTCTTCGAGGTGGATATCACCATTGTGAATAAAGTCATCTCGACTAAGACTCAATGAGTTTATGTTGTTTACTTCTCCTTTACAACAATAAATTCAAGTTATAACATATCAAGAAAAGATTTTGATTCTTCTTTTAACAAAAGATAATGCTTTCTAGTTTGGATTTTAAAATTTCACTTGTAGTTACTAAATTGAACTTAGTTCTCCTCTTTGCATCAACTGAACATTCTCTACCATAGAACAATAACTAATTAGAACACTCAACATTCATATTATAGATTTTTTTTATATTAGGAATCTTGTGCCTTTATGGATTCTTTTATATTAGTGATTCTCGGTATGCCGTATTATCCTTATACCGACTTGAAAAGAAACTTGACAAGCGTTGATACTTTCTTACGCTTATTAAAATTTCACATTAATATTTTTGGATAATATTACTATAAGAATACAAATTAAAGAGCTAGTCAGTTTATTATTTTTGTATGAAGCAAGTTGTCAGTGGAACTGAAATATCAATAGGAATATGTTATTTGAGTTCACCATGCACATCAGTAAGTTCAGTGTTATTTGGTTGTCCAATATTTGCAAAAGCTTGCTCATGTTTGAGAAGAGATATTTTTGAAGCTCACAGTTAGAGCTTCGACTGAAATTGAACTTCTACTCTGAATTATCTTGAAGTTCCAAAAAATATATGCCAATATATCTTAACATTATTTGGATTGCTAACATTGTACTATGATGCACCCTCAGATCATCCACGTTCAGATTCTGACACAAATGCTCTTCAAAGTCTACAAAATCACTCAACACTTCAATATTTAGAAGAATTGGAAAGTAATTAATCAAATAGATATCTAGGGCTAGCTATCACTTACCAGAAAAAGTTGTGAAGTTCTGTTTATAAACATATCTATGGATGACAATAGTCTTGTTAATTGTTCAACTTCTGGAGGAATTCCTTGTGAAGGAACTGATGGATTAAATACATTTTCGAATACGTTATTAGTGTTGGTTTCTATTGGTGATCATAGAAAATGAAGAACAAATATGATCCATATACCTCTAAAATAAGAGGAGTAGATAAAGATATCAAAATTATTATAAGTTGCAATTATTCTCATGCCAAGATGATGGAATAGAGTTACGTAGGTTAAATCATGAAAAGAAAAATGTCAAGAATTGACACTGATATTCAGCAAAGTTAGGAAATTACAATGGAATATCTCATACTTCTAGGGAAAGCAGTAAACTACAAAGTTAAACAAAAGAAAAAGTAGAAAAGGGAGGTTCAAGATAAAAACAAAATGACTAAGGAAAATTAAAAACATGTTTTTCCATAGTCTAGTCTAGTTAGTTATTGGTTTATTTATGCCTTCTAGTGCAAACGTGCTTTTTGTCTTTCTTCTATAGCTTTGCATTGGAATTTGGGACCACATCTTGGTCCAAGTACTTGGGCCATTTCTTATCCCTAGTACTGCACCTAGGCAACTCTGAATTATGTTATAGGTTTATTACAGTGCTACCACCCATAGAGACGCACCTATCCCCAAGATTCTGATCTAGAAATCATTGCAACAATGAATGAAAATCCTCCTAAGAAGTATCTGATGATGGAAGACCCATCCACTTGATAAGGTATTGATGAACTTGGTCACCACCCCTCAAAATAGTCCTAGTCCGGATGATATCTTTAGGAGAAGAACCAAAGAAGATGACTGATCCAAAAGCACAATTGGAGTTGTTTGATGAGAAGGAGAGCTAAAACTTTTACTAAGAATGAAGATGTGAAATACAAGATGGATTTTGGCCGATGGGCCTGATGACTCCATTAATGGAGCTTATAGATTCAGAAGAAAAAGAGAATAACTAGGAAGAAGAAGAATGCATTAGAGCTAAGAGGAACTGTTTCATTGAGTTGATCAAAATGATCACTTATTGTACATTGTCTATTTATAGACTTTAGTTAACAGAATTCTCAATGTGTAACTAACTGATAACTAACTTCTCTAACTACGACAACAAACTCTAACCATGGTAGCATGTTAACTATGTAGTATAGTTAACACATATTCTCAAGCTCATGTTTTGAACAAGTTCAGGACTCAAATTTTGTTTAGTATCTGATGATGTTCTGCTTAACCCAGTGCCTTAGTTAGTATATCAGCTAGTTGATCTTTTGAGTGAGTGAAATCAGTCTTGATCAGCCCTTGAGAGATTCTTTCTCTTATAAAATGACAATCTATGTCAATATGATTAGTTCTCTCATAGAATATGGGATTTGCAGCAATCCAAATTGCTATTTTTACTCTCACAATGTATCTTTTTTGGTAACTCAATTTCAACATCTAGTTCTTTGAATAGACCTGCTAGCCAAGTGACTTCAGCAACACAGTTTTCCATGCTTCTAAATTCAGCTTTAGCTGAACTTCTAGACACTGTTTCTTGCTTCTTTGACTTCCAGAAGATTAGTGATCCACCAAACATAACTAGGTACCCAGTGATTGACCTTCTTGTTTTAAGACAAGCTCCCCAATCTGAATCACAATAGGAAGTTAGCTGACTAGTCTCTTTAGCTGTCAATAGTAGACCAAGTCCTAGGGCATCTTTTATGTATCTTACCACTTTGATTTCAACTTATGTGTGAGATTCCTTAGGAAAATGCATATTTTGTCACAAAACTTGAACAACAAAGGCTAGATCTGGTCTAGTCATTATAAGGTATAATAGTCTTCCTACTAGTCTTTGATACCTTTAAGGATCCTGTAGTATCTGATCTTTAAGTTCCTTTGCCTGAGATACTGCTTTGATGTTAGCTATTGATTTTGTTTTGGTGGAGTACTAGCAGGTTTAGCACCCCCTAGACCACATTCAGCTAACAACTCTAGATCATATTTCCTCTAAGACATTTGTTTGCCTTTACTTGTTTTGGCAATCTCTATTCCCAAGAAAAACTTAAGCTCCCATAGATCTTTCATCTTGAACTATTTTTAAAGATACCTCCTAGTATCACTTATAAAGCTTTGACTGCTTCCAATAATTACAATATCATCAATATAGACCAAGACAATGAGGATGTTACTCCCAACATGTCGGATGAACAATGAGTAGTCGTAGTGGCTTTGCTTAAATCCCAATTTGATCAAGGATTCTTCTAACTTTGGTTTCCACTATCTCGGAGCTTGTTTGAGTCCATAAAGTAACTTATGGAGTTTGCAGACCTTACTATAATCCTCCTGTATAGCTAACTTAATAAAAATACATATATATATATATACCTCCTTAAGAAGATTGCCACTAAGAAAGGCATTATAGACATCCATTTCAGTATTACCAGTGTGTGATATTGATGCCACACCACTAGTAAGTAAATGAACCTTTCTTATTTCATATTTTGGTGTTGTTTTGACATTGTCTAGTATGTAGATACGCCAACCTTTAGAAGTAGCTAGAGCCACAACTGATCTGACTGCAACCATTTCAGCAATAGGGCTGAAGGTCTCACCATAATTCAGGCCCTCTTGTTAGCTGAAACCTTTTGCTACCAGCCTAACCTTAAGTCTTTCAATCTCTCTAATAGACTTGTACTTCACTTTGTACACCCATTTGTAGCAAATTGGTTTCTTTCCAGAAGGGAGGTTATCTATACTCCAGGTGCCATTAGCTTCTAAAGCTGCAATTTCCAATTGCATAGCATGAACCCACTATCGATCAAGTACAGCCTCCTTATAAAAGGAAGGTTTAGAGACAGTTGAATGGGTTGATAAGGCATGAAGATATTGCGGATTTAATTGGTTATAAGACATGTAGTTTGATAGGTGAAAGGTACAACTATGGCTTTTAGGCTAAGTAACAAAGTCATGAATCCATAAGTGTGGTTTGCTTTGCCTGGAGGACTTTCTGAGAGGCACTGGTGGTAGAACATCAGTAAGTGAACAGGTGGGATTGGCAGGGCTTGGTTCTTGTGGTTGAGATAGTGGAGTAGTTGGAGGTTTAAATTAAGCAGTTGGAGAAGATTGATCCTTTAGAAGAATGGAGGCACTATACAAGTATCAGTATAATGATAGTTTGGACATGCTAGAGTTAAGACAGACAAAATAGGATCAGGTGAGGTTTTAAGATCCTTAAAAGGAAATAGATCTTCTTTGAAAACTATAATTCTATTAACAAAGAGAGATTTGGAGTGTAGGTCATGGAGAATATAACATTTTTGAGAAAGAGAGTAGCCCATCATAACAACTAGGATGACGCTAGGTGATAATTTGTATGTTATATTTGGACAAGTAGCATAACACAGATAGCCAAAGGCTTTGATGTGAGATAGTGAAGAATTATGTGAGTAAAGAGCTTCAAAGGGAGTTTTGTAGTTGAGAAGCTTACAGGGAAGTCTATTAATGAGGTATGCAATAGTAGAGACACATTCACCCCAAAATCTCTCTGATTCTTAAAACCTGAGGGCTCTAGCCATCTGTAGAATAGTTTCGTGTTTTCTTTCAGTAATACCATTTTATTGTGGTGTATACACATAAGTATTCTGATGAAAAATACCAAGAGTAGCTAAAAGAGACTAGAATTTAGGATTTAACTTTTGTTGAGAACATGTTTTGAATTTGAGCAAGGAAATTTCTTACTAGCACAATTGTATCAGTTTTAGAGGACATAAAAAAGATCTAGGTATATCTAGAAAAGTTATCTACAAGAGTAAAAAAAATACTTCATTTATTATTATTAGGATCTCTATATGGTCCCCAAATATCAAAATGTACCAATTCAAATACAAACTTAGAGGTAGGGTGCCAAAATTAAACCCAACCCATCCAACCAACCATACCTGTTGAACTTTTAACCCACACAATTACTAGCTCAACCCATCTCAACCCAACCTATTTAAAATTGGGTTAATATGCAACCCAAATTAACTGGAGAGAGTTCTTGTTAAAATATTTTCAAAACACTTTGTATCAATTTGATATGTTTTATTTAGCCATAATAAAGAAAAATATAATTCAATTAACTACTAAAATATTGAAAAAGAACAAATAAAATAAGTAAAACTTAGGAAAAGTTGTGTCGGGTTGGGTCTTGACCTACTCTATAGCCCACTACTCAACCCATTTTGACACAACCCATTTTGACCCATGAAAATATGGGTCGGGTTGGGTCATGACCTGTTTGGTGTCTTTCCCCATTATAATGCTTTAAATTTTTCCAATCGCTGAATTGACACCCCTACTTCGAGGAATGGGTACTAGTAGGAAAGGGGAGTTTAGTTTGTTTGGCTAAGGGACAGACAATACAAGGTAGTAAATCTTGATTATCTAGAAAGTCAAGATTAAAAGACCCGTTTATAATATCTACGGATGCATGGCCTAGTCTTCTATGCCATAGTTATATAGACTCAGAAAAAGTTGTTGAGTGTGTACTACTTCTTACTGAGTTATTTGGAGAGACAGAGTTCAAGTTTTCCTTGAGGATATGGAGGCCTTGATCTTCTCTATCAATCCTCTTGACATGTCCACTGTAGAGATCCTAGAAAAGGCAAAAGTTAGGAAAGAATGAAAGCATGCATTGAAGTTCTTTGGTTAGTTGTGAAATAGAAAGAGGTTACACTTGAATTTAGGGACAAATAAAACATTTTCAATAGTTTGTTCACCAATAATTTTAGTATTACCAGTGTGTGATATT
The DNA here is from genome assembly GCA_000787875.1 of Solanum virginianum. Classification (NCBI taxonomy): domain Eukaryota; kingdom Viridiplantae; phylum Streptophyta; class Magnoliopsida; order Solanales; family Solanaceae; genus Solanum; species Solanum virginianum. Next base: position 19,520 of record BAUE01068742.1, on the reverse strand, counting down.
GATGCCACACCACTAGTAAGTAAATGAACCTTTCTTATTTCATATTTTGGTGTTGTTTTGACATTGTCTAGTATGTATAGTTTTCATAACATCTTCTTAGTGGCTCCAATATCAATGATCTACGCTTTCTTCACATATTTGGAAACCAAGGTAGATAGAATAGTACCTATAGCAGCTGCTTAGTTGAGTAGTCTCCACTTTCACTTACTTTTGCTAGCAACTAGAGAATTTGATAATACTTTCCCTATGTGAAAAAAACTATAGGTGTAACATTTGAGGTAGTGCATATAGTGTGAGATGTACCTGTGTCAACTTGATTTGCAAAAGAACTGGAGGTTGCACCCTTATTCGTTGACATACAACTACGTGGATAGCCTTTGACTTTGAAGCACTGCTCTTTAGTGTGTCCTCTATACCTGTGCACTTCATAGATAATAAGAGGTTTCTTTGTCTTTTAAGGCCTGTTCTGACCTTCATGTTGTCCTCTATTAGGAATACCATCACCTCCTGGTTGATGCCCAAAACTATTATTGCTTTGATTAGAACCACCATCTCCTTTTAGACTGAATAATGTAGAACTTTGCATAAGCTTGGATAATCAACTAATATGATCATTTTGAGCTAAAGGTTTTTGCCTCTTATGATCCACCATAAGTGGGAAAGCTTTGTTTAAGCTGGGGAGTGGTGTCCGAATCAGAACTTATCCTCTTTTTATTAAAAATGATTCATTTAATCCCATTAAAATCTCCAGTAATCTCTAATGCTGATAATGCTCCTTGAACGTCTTAGCCTTAGCACAAGAGCAACCTGGACAAGGCATGATTGCATCAAGTTCATTCCACAATACCTTAAGAGTAGTATAATAGTCTGTGACTGTCATAGTTCCTTGAGTAAGGCTGTGAATCTCCTTGTGAATTTGGAACAAGTGTGCAATATTGATTTTATCAAACCTCTCTTTCAAATCACACTAAACTTCATGAGCATCACTAACATATACTACATTACTAAGCAAACTAGGTCAAACAACATTCATTATCCAAGACAAAATAACAACATTGCATTTCTCCCAAATATCAAACAACTCAGGTGCAATGCCAGATTTCAGAAACTTTCCATCAACAAAACCTAGTTTACTCTTTCCTAGAAGACCTATACGCATAGATCTACTCTAGATTGCATAGTTCTTAGAGCTAGCAAGCTGAAGGGAGATTAGGAAACTACCTAGAGTATCAATTGGATGCAGATATAAGGGATGATTAAGATCTATCACCGTAGCTACATGATCCATTATTCGTTTAGTATCTGAGTTGCAATTGTCACCTTCAAGTGGCCTAGAGCTAATTCAAGCTGTGTCTGCCATTTGCTCAGCTTGGAACTTCAATCTCTAATTTAAATGCTTACTCTTGATTCAACTATCTCCATAATTGAACCTAAGCACTTGAATAATCAACTACACTAGATTTATCTAGCTTGAGAAAAGAACTAGGCCCTGATACTATGATGACTCTATTAATGGAGCTTATTGATTAAGATAAAGAAGAGAATAACTAGGAGGAAGAAAAAGAATATATTAGAGCTAAGAGGAACTGCTACATTAAGTTGATCAAAATGATCACTTATTATACATTGTCTATTTAAAGATTTTAGTTGACAAAATTCTCAATGTGTGACTAACTAATAACCATCTCCTCTAACTACCTATAACAAACTTCTAACCTATAGCTTGTTAACTTTGTAGTATAGTTAACAAGGCCAAAATATCATACCAAGGTTTTAGTGACATTGCAAGCACAAAGATAACTGACGGTAGAGTCATATTCGCACATATACCCTATCACCAATAGTAGGGTCATCATAGTGACATAAAGAGGATGCAAGGGTAGAGATAGAAGTCCCATCCTAGAGACACCTCACCATAGTAGTTGGAGGGTGGCCATAAACTATCTCAAAAGGTGTCATCTTAGAGCTGTGTTGGCATGCAGTATTACAACAAATTTCTGCCCATGGTAACAGAGTAAACAAAGTAGCAGGCATTTCAGTCTCAAAACAGTGGAGATACATCTGTAAACATTTGTTTAGTGCCTCAGTCTGACCATCATATTGGGGATGATAGGTCCAACTCATGGAATGTTGTGTACCCTAGAGTTTATAAAGTTCATTCAAAAATTCTATGAGAAATAATTAGTCCTGATCAGAGATAATAGTAACAGGAGAACCATGATGTCAAATAAACCCCTTAACAAAGACCTCAACAATATTTTGGTAGTAAAATTGGGAGGCAAGGCAACATAGTGACTATATTTAGACAATCAGTCCACAGTTACCCAAATAGCATTATCCCATGGCAGGGTGAGGAAGACCTGTACTAAAATCCATACAAATATCATAAAAAATGGCATTTCAAATTTGAATCCTTCATTTATTGACAAATGTGGCATTCAAAAATAAATTTTTTCACATCCGCATCCATACCAGCCCAATGAAAATTAGATGAAACTAGAATGACCATCAACCTTAGAAGAGTGAAATACTTTCAATAATAATGTGCAAAGTTTTGCATCAACAAGGACTAATATCCAATTGCAAAATAGAAGAAGTCCCTCTAGAAAGGAAACATGAGGCAAGGACTCAAGATTATTTTGCAACTAGGATTGGAGATCCTATAGAGTTGCATCAGTCTAGTTCAAGTTGCATAATTAGTTAACTAATGTGAGTTCAGTAACAGCAAAAATGGATGAATATAGTGAATGAACTTGAGACAAAGCATCTCCTGCGACATTAAAAACCATCTTTCTTGAGCTGAGGGACTTTCAAAAACAACCTCTCTACCACACAAAGGTCGGGTAAAGACTGGATATATCCCACCCTCCCCTGAACCCCTTATGGGGCTATATGGATATGTTGTTATATTATGATTATATGTTGTTATCTTCTCTAGTCTTTATGAATTCTCTTATGAAGTAAACTTTGTGATTGAGGAGTAGCTGAATCTAATCTGTAACTTATTTTATTAGCTTGATAAAATTTGCATCAGAGATGATTGATCCTTTACTTTTCCTAGTTTTCTTTCATTGAGTTACTGAATATTGGCTTGATTAAGCATTCTCATTGTTATTTAGCAAGAAATATTAGTTGTTTTGAGAGAAACAAAATTATCACCAGATAAAGATAAGCAGGGGGTGGCTTAGTGAGATTGCTGAGTAAAGCTACATAGTAACATAAAAGTCAAAGCCTGATAAAAAATGAAAAATAATGTATATTTAACTATTTGAATGTAATACCTGATTGAAGATAAAATTGAGAAAAAGTATTTGGAAGTTGGAATTATGTCTGGACTTGAACTTCAAAATGAATATTGATTTCATTAGCAAGAGAGAGGTAATATAAAAATAAAGAAGTTGAGTTATAAAAAGAATATTTAAGTAGTAACTTTGGGGTATCAAGCAACTGTTTTATAATTTTTTTCACTTCATGAATTTATCTTTATTAGTTCTCTACTTGTTTCACGACAAATGGCATTTTATTGACACTAACAACTTGTTCATCAAAATTCACTGTGTGTGCAATATGAAATATGTAGGTAGTTGTTCCAGTTGTTTTTCTTGTTTGTGCAATATATGGGTAGCTGTTCCAATTGTTTCATTCTGTGAAACTGAACTGGACATGTAATGTATTGTAGAAACACCAAACAAGAGAAATAAAATCACCATGGTGGGGCAATCAGTTAAACTTTTGACCTGTGAAAGCTGAGAAAATTGCTCAAAATATAATCTAAGGACTTCTTGCTCAACTCATGCTCAAATTTTTGTTCAAGGTATTGCTAAAATAATCATCTTCTTAATTAAGGCAATGCATGGAAAAAGTACTAAATACTTTAATTAATTGAATATATCTTTAAAAAAATTGGGTCTTGGGCCTAAGGCTTTGGTGTCTTGGGCCTAAGCCTTCATATGCATAAAAATACCTATACTTAGTCATTTTCAATCACATACCATACAAGACATCCCCCAAAATCCACTCTAACACTTAGAGAAATATTTCACCATAAATTCAAGTGGCCCAATCACATTCTGGATCTAAGGATTTCATTCAAGCTTCAAGTTCTCATTCAAATCTTCTTCAAGGAAATCTCCAAAGATTAGGTATGTGGGTTTCAACCATTGGGTCTTTTCACCCACTGTGCCCAACCTTTCTTTCTACATAAATTGTATGTTACTAAGTTAATTTATTTGTAGGACTTACTTATTTTGAATTTGACTATGAACTATGTTGAAGTTTCATAAAAGTATGATTGTTTAAGCATGTTTTGAGCTATCAATCTATGATCTATTTTGAGATTTGATGAAGGGTTTCAACGTATATTGCATGAGGGTATTACCTAGTGTTGGTAGGCTGATTTAGTTCAAGTTTTCTTGTATGTTTTCACTCGTGAATTGCATGATTTATACTAGTATTGCACACTCCCCAAGTGTTTGATAAAATGTCTAGTTAAGGTATCTTGAGCTGTTGAAAGCCTAATGAATGGTATATGAGTTAAGTACCTTTATGATGATGAAAGAAATGTATATATGAGTTGTTATCATGGAAAGTATTTATAGTGTTGCATGTTGACCATACAAAGTTGAGGGGTATGTACCTCATCCACCTTGTCGGGTGGTGGCAATCCCGTAGTACATAGATGAGGTACATCATCTACCTTGGTAGGTGGTGGTAATCCTGTACTACCATAGATGAGGGGTATGTACCTCATCCACCTTGTCATGTGGTGGCAATCTGGTACTACCATAGATGACGGGCATGTACCTCATCCACCTTGTCAGGTGGTGGCAATCCCCTACTACCATAGATGAGGGGTATGTACCTCATCTATCTAATCAGGTGGTGGCAATCCCATACAACTAAAGATGAGGGGTATGTACCACATCGACCTTCTAAGAGGGTGGCATGCCTTGGATTCCAAGTACTAAGTTACTTGGTCTATGATGATGGCCTTTTCCTACACATGTATTAGGTTCTATATATACGTGTTTTACTTCAAGCATTGATCATGCATGCCATGTTATTAATATACTATTTCTTCCTTATGTTTATGCATTTTGATTATATTACCTATCTCTTGTTGTATTTCATCCTATATACTTAGTACATTCAAACGTACTAACACTTACTCTATGCCTACATGATGTTACCATGTAGGAACCGGAGCTCCACTTGATCATCTTTCCCCTCCACATGGCTAGTACTATCTTTGAAGCATATTTGGTGAGTTCTCAACTCCACGGATAAATCTTTTAATCTTCTATTATGCAAAGAATCTCTTTCTTTTATTTTATGCTTTTGACTATGAGGGTAAGCTCGAAAAGTTGTCTTGGCCCCCGCTCAATTCTAAGTTTAGAGGTGTTATTGGACAAGTGATGTAATGACATTTTGAGCTTGACTATCTTGATTCTTGTATGTTTTTAAGCTATGAAAGACCCCTTAGCCCCTTTACCCTTATTTTACGTCCTTTTGTTGTTGCTTAATTGCTTTCGCGACCAAGGATGTGTAGCGATATGCTAAAAGGCTTATTTAGGGTCTCTCTGGTTACCTATTCACCATGTCACCTCTAGACCTTAGGTCTGGGTCATGACAAAGATGGTATCAGAGCACTATATTGTTAATGGTCCTCGGTATCTAACACACCGCGTCGATTAGAGTCTTATTCATGGTTGTGAAGCATGCCATGACTATGCATACAAGACTATGAGATGTTTTAGGAAATGTTTCACTTCTTCAATGTCTATACCATCTAGTAGAGCTAGGCCCTCTAAGGCTTATTACTAATTTCTAACCATTACATTTCAAAATATGTCTCTGGTTACTTAAGATGGTGACATATATATGGAGGTTGGCAATGCTCTATGGGTGTTGGCCAATGTTATGATCGTATAACTAAACCAATCGGTGGGCACCCTTGAGACTTCAATTGGTAATAGTGGTGAGGGAAAGGCCAAGATAGCCCGACTTGAAGGTAGGCATCCATATGCCAAGCCGGAGGGCAATGGGGGAGTGACTTGTCCTAGAGGGCCAATGTGTGGGAAAGGCCATGGTGGACCATGTTTGAGGAAATCTAAATCTTTCATTGGTTGTAGCAGATTTGGGCACAAAGTTATGGGTTGTCCTCATGCTCAACCCAAAAGTTGGGGTGATGGTCCTCAAAGTCAAGGTACTAATATGGGCTAAGGAGGAAGGGAAGGTCATCAAGGTGGTACCCCATGGCAGAATAAATTTTATGCTCTTCAAGGGAGGCAATGAGGGGATTAGGCACCCGATATTGCTATCGATATCTTCAAATTTCCTTTGACTTTGATGTGTATGCATTGATGCATACCAGTGCCACTATTTCTTTTATCATATCTTTTTATTGCTAGTGGGCTTTATATGTACCCTAAGTTTTTGTGTGAACACTTGGTGTCTATCCCATTGGTGAGTCTATTTTTGCTAGGAAGGTCCATAGAAATTGTCATACTTGAGGTGGATTAGTTGCATGCATATTATGTCTCCTTTATTTGTAGGACATGCAGAGTTAGATTCCAATTCCCTAACGAGTCCATTTGTGAGTGGGAGAGTTATGATGTGGTGGTCTAGCATTGATTCATTTCTTGTATTCAATCCCATAAGTTGATTTCTAAGGGGAGTCTCTATCATCTCGTGAGGGTTACAGACTTTGAGTTCAAAGTCTTTCCTATAGAGTCTGTTATGGTGGTTAATGAGTTTCTTGATGTCTTTCCTAGTGAGCTTCCCGGTGACATTGCTTAGAAGGAGGATGGTTTCATTGGAATGTGTATTGATTACCGACAACTTATAAGGGTCACCATATATAGTAAGTATACTCTACCAAGGATTGATGATCTAGTTGACCAACTTCAAGGGGCTAGTAACTTCTCTAAGATTGATCTTCTGACCGAGTGTCATTAAGTGAAAGTGAAGGGAGTGTAACATTCTCAAGACAGCCTTCTGAACTAGTTATGGGCACTATAAGTTTGTGGTTATGTCCTTTAATTTGACAAATGCACCGACTATCTTCATGGATCTTATGAACAGGGTCTTTAAACCCTACCTTGATTTGTTTATTGTGGTTTTCGTTGATGCTCTTTCGATCTAATCCCATAGTGAGATGGAGCATGTTAGTCATTTGAGGGCGATGCGACAAAAACCATTGGATAGTAGGAGCTTCTAGGCATAGCGGGTTATTACTAGAGATTTGTGAATGGGTTCTCTTTTATTGCTTCTCTTATGACTAAGTTGACTCAAAGGAAGGCTAAATTTCATGGACCAATGAGTGTGAAAGGAGTTTCCAACCTTTGAAGGACAAGCTTGTCTCCTCTCATATCTTGTCTCTATCAAAATGATTAGAAGTGTTTGTTATGTATTGTGATGGCTCAAGAATTGTTTTGGATTGTGTTTTGATGCAAAATCATAAGGTGATAGCCTATGCTTCTAGACAACATAATGTGCATGAAAAGAATTATCCTACCTATGATCTTAAATTGGCAGCCGTAGTATTTGTCTTGGAAATTTGGATTATTATTTGTATGGGATGCATGTTGATGTGTTTACTGATCATAAGAGTCTCCAATATGTGTTCACTCAAAAAGATCTCAACTTGAGACAAAGAAGATGCTTAGAACTCCTTAAGAATCATGATATGGGTATGCATTATCATCCCGGTAAGCTAATTTTGTGGTTGATGCTTTGAGTAGGCTGTCAATGGCTAGCCTAGCTCATGTTAATGATGGTGTCAAAGAGGTGGTTAAATTAGTACATCGGATGACTAGATTAGGGGTTAGATTGGAAGAAATTGACAATAGTGGTGTAGTGGTGGTTGATGGTTCTAAATCTTCATTGGTTGAGGAGGTAAAGGTAAAACAAGATCTTGACCCCGCTTTTTTAGAGTTGAAGGCCTTGGTGAGAAATGGTAAGGTGGACATTTTCTCCTAAGGTGGATATGGTGCCCTTATGTACCATGGTAGATTGTGTGTGCCTAATGTGATGACATGAGAAGGTTGATTTTAGATGAGGCCCTTTATGGTAGATGTGGTAGATCACTGGTTGAGTCATTTGAAGTGGGAGAGGTGGCCTTATTAGCTCCAAATTTGGTGATGGAGGCCTTAGAGAATATGAGGTTGATTAGAGAAAGGTTGAAAATAACCCAAAGTCATCAGAAATCCTATGCCGATGTGAGGAGAAGGGATCTCGCATTTAAGTTTGGTGATTGGGTCTATTTGAAGGTTTACCCCATGAAGGTGTAGTTTATTTTGATAAAAAGTGAAAATTGAGTCCAAGATTCATAGGTCCTTATAGGGTGTTGAGGAAGATTGGCAAGGTGGCCTATTAGTTGGAGTTGCCTAGTGAAATGGACTTGGTTCATTCGGTTTTCCATGTGTCTATATTGAGGAAGCATGTAGGTGACCCAAATGCTATTATGCCATTGGATGTTGTGGGTTTTGTTAAAGATGACTTGACTTATGAAGAGTTTCCGATAGAAATTTTGGTTAGACTAGTGAAATGGTTAAGGAATAAAAATGTAGCTTCCGTTAAGGTCCTTTAGAGGAATCAACAAGTTGAGAGTGCCACATGGGAAGCTTAAGCGGACATGCAAAAGCAATATCCCTATGTCTTCCATTCTACTCAAGCCTCAAGTTCTAATCTAAGTCTCCTATGTGATTTCAAGTCTTAAGTTTTAGCTCTCATGTCATTTGCATACATTCATGTTTAAATTGATATGTTCATGGTAATTTTGACACTTATGTTGAGATTATTAAAATGATGTATAAGTGTATTAGTATATTCTTGTGTGGGATGAAATTATCTCGTTTACTTCTCTTATATACATTTCTTTGACATTCGAGGACGAATTTTCCCGAGGCAGATATTGAAACGAACCCAAAAATGCCCAAAAATGTGCTTGAGAATTGCCCATAATTGTAATTTCCATATATCTTAAAATCCATGCTGATATAAAAAATCTGACTTTGTATTCTTGTTCAAGGGGAAATTGAGTAGGAAATGGGACTAACACCGATTTTAGAGCAACCATAGCAAAATTTTCTTTCACAAAAATTTCACTTCCAGAGTCTGTTCGCATTAGCTCCACGACGCAGACCCATCGAGAAGCAGTGTATTTTGGTGCCAATTTTTCAGTTTCAGCCTAAGGCTTTAGGGTCTTGGGCATAAGACTTCCTACGTATAAAAATACCTATAATCATATTTCAATACCATATCATATAAGAAATTCCCCAAAACCCTCTCTAACACTTAGAGTAATATTTCACCCAAAATTCAAGTGCCTGAATCTCATTCCAGATCTAAGGATTTCATTCAAGTTCTCATTACAATTTTCATCAAGGAAATCTCAAAAGTTGAGATATGTGGTTTTCTACCATTGGGACCTTTCACCCATGGTTCCCAATCTTCCTATTTACATAAATTGTAAAATGACCCCAAAAAGTGCCCGAAAATGTGCCTCGAAAGTGCCCGTAATCATAATTTCCATATATCTTAAAATCCATGCGTGATATCGAAAATTCGACTTCATATTCTTTTTCAGAGGGCCAAACTGAGTGAACATGGGTCTAACCCCTATTTAAGAGCAACCATAGTAAAATTTGAAAATCGTAAAAATAGAATTTCCTGAGACGATCCGTGCCCCTAGCGCACTTGGCGCGCCACAGTGTATTTTGTGTACTATTTTTCTTGACCAGTCTATAGCCTTTGGGTCCTGGGCCTAAGTGTTCCCAAATGTGAAAATACCTATATTTAGCCATATTTCACCCTTATATTATTCAAAACATTCCCCAATACTCACTCAAACACTTAGCCAAATATTTCACTCCTAAATTCAAGTCCCAAAATTCATCCAGATCTCAAGGTTCTCATTCAAGCTTCAAGTCTCCATCTCTAATCATCATCAAGTTATTCTCCAAAGCTAAGGTATGTGGGTTTGTTTCATGGGTTTCTTTCACTCATGATACCCAAGTTCTCTTTTGCCAAAAATTGCATGATTTAAAGTTTATTTACTCATGGGTATTATCTGTTATGAATTTCACTGCACACTATGATGGAGTTTCATGAAATTATGGTTGTTTTAACATGTTTTAAGCTATGAATGTAAGATCTATTGTGAGATTTAAAGAAGGGATTTGATGTATAAGGTTTGAGGTTGTTACCAAGTATCTATATGGTTTTATATTGAATTTTCTAGCATGATTTCACTCTTGAATTGCATGGTTTTACACTAGCACTACACACCCACCAAGTGTTTGATAATATGTTCGGATTATGATTTCTTGAGGAAATGAAGGTCCAATCCATGTTTTATGAGTTGAATGACTATATGAAGATGAAAGGAATATATGTATATGATATTATTTCTATAGTGATGGGAATTGACCAAGCCTCACTCGGGGAGTTGTAGGCCTGGGTAACCTTGTTGAGAGGTTTGTACCTGAATTGCCTTACCCAGGAGGTGTAGGCATGTGCAACCATGTCGAGGGATTTGTACCTTCATACCCATGTTTGGGGGTTTGTACATCATTAACCATATTGGGGGGTTTATACCTCATCAACCTATTGAGAGGTTCGTACCTCATTTTCCTCTCCAAGGGAGTGGTAGGCCTTGGATATTCACTAATAATGGTCTCTCCTTACACATGTATTATGTTCTATATAAGCATGGTTTACTTTAAGCATCATTCATACATTCCATATTGCTATATGCTTACCCATTGCCTATGTTATGCATTTTTCTTATGGTGCTTATCCTTTGTTGCATTGCATCCTATATACTTAGTACATTTAAACATACTAACAGATACGCTATGCCAACATGATGTCACCATGTAGGAACCCGAGCCCCACTTGATCATCTTCCTCCACGTGGCTAGTATGACTTCACTCAAAAACTTTGGTGAGTCCTCCATTTAGGAGATGATGTTTATGGTCTCATACTTTGTACCAAGACTATCTTCTTTTATGTATATGTTGACTATAAGGGGGAGCCTGGTTGCTTGTCTTGGCCCCCGCTAGGTAACTATGTTTTATAGAGTTTTTGGACATATTTTGTATTTTGCTATGAGCTTTGACTCTTGATGTTTATGATATGAAAGTTGTCCCTTAGCCCCGTTATCTCTATTTACTATCTCTTGTTGTATTTTATTGCTTTCGCGATCAAGGATGTGTAATGATATGTCAAGAGGCTTACTTGGGGTCCCTTCGAGTTTTTCATGCACCATGTTATGTGTAGGCCCTACGCTTGGGTTGTGACGTACTTCATATCTAAGCACTAGGATGTTAGGTCCTCGCCATCCAATACACTATGTTGATTAGAGTCTTGTTCATGGTTGTGTTGTGCACCACAACTATGAGCAATAGGATATAAGGCATTTAGGAAATGTTTCCCTTCTTCTTACTCTATGTCGTGCTATAGAATTTGAGGTAAGGTTTCCCCCCAAATGATTTTCCTTTCCTATGCTAGATCATGCCTAACATGAGAGAAAGAAGAGCCCGCATACCTGAGAAGCAACAGGCTAATAGAGAGCTTTAGGATGCTCTTACTTTTTTTGCATAAGTTATGGCTGATCAAGCCAACCAAGGGGCCCAAGCCCCTCATGCTCCTACATCAGTATCTTGGGTGAGAGATTTCATTAAGATGAAACCCTCAAAATTTCGTAGGTCAAAGGTGAATGAGGACCCTCAAGAATTCATTGATGAGGTTTACAGGATTTTGGCTATCATAGATGTGAGGTCGGAGGATAAGGTAGAGTTGGCAGCCTACCAACTCAAAAGGGTTGCACAAATATGGTATAATCAATTGAAAGAGGAGAAGGGGGTCAACAATGTGGTACTTTGGGAGGAGTTCAAGGCGGCTTTCCTTAAATCGGTTCTTTCCTCTTGAGCTTAGGGAAGCCAAATTCATAGAACTTATGAATTTGAGACAAGAGTCTATGAGTGTAAGGGAATATGCCCTCTAGTTCAACTAACTTTCAAAATATGCTCCACATTTCATGGCTGACTCAAGGTCTAGGATGAATAAATTTGTGATGGGTCTTTCCAACTTGGTGAGTAAGGAGTGTCAGTCCGCTATGTTGATTACCAACATAGATTTGTCTTGTTTATTGACCTATGCCAAACAAATAGAGGAGGAGAAGTTGAGGAAGAGAAAGGGTCATGAGGCCAAAAGGACCCCTTTTTTTAGGGAAAGTTCCATATTCGAAAGGGTGGTCAGTTTGATGAAGGCTAAGGGTCTTCTCATGCATTTCATAAGAGGGTTACTAATGATTTTCCAAGGGCCCAAGGTATTGGAGGTATGGTTCCTGATAGTGGTTGTCTAAAATATTATAAGGGTCATAGTGACCCATACTTGAGGGATATTAATACGTGTTATGGGTGTGGAGAAGTTGTGCATAAGATGCTAGATTGCGCTTGAAATTGCAACAAGGGTAAGGAAGTTCATCCACAAGGAGCTAATGCAGTTCCTTGGGGAGAGGTGGCTGATAAGATGGTGCCCTAAGACACAATTAGTTTTATGCTTTGTATGGGAGGCAAGAGGTTGATGAGGTGCCGGATGTTGTTACCGATATGTTAAGAATCTTTTATTTTGATGTGTATGCATTGATTAATATTGGTGCCACTCTTTCTTTTGTTACCCCCTTTATTGCCAAAGAGTTCCATGTTGAACCTGAATTGTTGTGTGAGTCATATGAGGTGTATACTCCTATTGGTGCATCTATTGTTGTTAGAAAAGTCTATAGGAATTGTTCCATTTGTATTTTGCATAAAATATTGCCTTGTGATCTTGTTGAGTTGGATATGGTTGATTTTGATGTCATTTTTGGGATGGATTGGTTGCATGCATACTATGCATCTATTGATTATAGAACTTGTAGGGTCAAATTCCAGTTCCTAAATGAGCCCATTCTTGAGTAGGAGAGTCATGATGTGATAGTCAAGGATAGATTTGTCTCTTGTATTAAAGCCCGTAAGCTGATCCCCAAGGGGTGTCTTTATCGTCTTGTGAGGGTTAGAGTTGTGGAGTACAAAGTCATTCCCATAGAGTCAGTTCCAGTTGTAAATAATTTTTTTGATGTCTTTCCAAATGCCATTCTCAGGGTTCCTCCCAAAAGGGAAATAGACTTTGGTGTAGACCTCCTTCCAAATATTCAACCCATTTCTATTCCCCCTTACCATATGGCCCTGGCGGAGTTAAAGGAGTTGAAGGAACAATTGAGGGACTTGTTGGAGAAAGGTTTTATTAGACCTAGGGAATCACCTTGGGGTGCACCGATATTAATTGTGAAGAAGAAGGATGGGTCTCTTAGAATGTGTATTGACTACCGGTAACTTAATAGGGTAACCATCAAGAATAGGTATCCTCTTCCAAGGATTGTTGATTTGTTTTACCAATTGCAAGGGGGTTAACCACTTCTATAAGATTGATCTTTGGTCCAGGTATCATCAAGTGAAGGTGAGGGAGTGTTATATTCCTAAGACAGCCTGCTGGACTAGGTATGGGCATTTTGAGTTTGTTGTGATGTCATTTGGGTTGACCAATGCATCGACTATCTTCATGGATCTTATGAATAGGGTCTTCAAACACTACCTTAATTCGTTTGTTGTTGTATTCATTGATGACATTTTGATCTATTAACATAGTGATAAGGAGCATATGGGTCATTTGAGAGTAGTGTTGCATAGATTGAGGGAAGCAAAATTGTATGCCAAATATAAGAAGTGTGAGTTTTGGTTGAAAAAAGTTGCTTTCTTAGGTCATGTAGTGTCGGGGGATGGCATTAAGGTGGATCGTAAAAAGACGGATGTGATTAGAAATTGGACTATACTTAGCCATATTTTCCCTTCATATCATACAAGACATTCCCCAATATTCTCTCAAACCCTACGTGAAAGTACCTTTACTTAGCCATATTTTACCTTCATATCATACAAGAAATTCCCCAATACTCTCTCAAACCCTTAGACTAATATTTCTCTCAAAATTCAAGTGCCCAAATCCCTTCCGGGTCTGAAGGAATTCATCCAAGCTTCAAGCCTCCATTTAAATCTTCTTCAAAGAATTCTCCAAAGTCAAGGTATGTGGGTTTCAACTATTGGGTCCTTTCATCCATGGTGTTTAAGCCTCCTTTTTACCCATATTGCATGATTCTAAATTTATTTACTTATGGGTCTTCCTTATTATGAATTTGACTATAAACTATTTTAGGGTTTCATAAACTTGTGACTGTTTAAGCATGTTTTGAGCTATGAATCTATGGTCTATTATTTGATTTAATTAAGGGTTTTGATATATATTGCATGAGGGTATTACTAAGTGTTAGTGGGTGATTTTATTAGATTTTATTGCATGATTTCACTCTTGAATTGCATTATCTTGCACTAGTATTACATACCCACCAAGTGTTTGATAAAATGGCAAGTTTTGGATTCTTGAACTATTGATAATCCATTGTATGACCTATGACTCGAGTGACTCTTCATGTTTTACTTCAAGTATCATTCATTCATGTCATATTGCTAATGTGCTATATTTTTCTTATGATAATGCATTATGCGATGTGCCTATCTCTTGTGGTATTGCATCCTACATACTTAGTACATTCAAACATACTAATGCATACTCTATACCTACATGATGTTATCATATAGGGACCGGTGCACCGATTGATCATCCTCCTCTTCGTGGCTAGTACTTCTACCTAAAGCCAGTGGGTGAGTCCTCAATTTCGGGGACAATGACTTGATCTCATGATATATGTTAAGACTCTCTTTTCTTTATTGTATACTTATGACTATGAGGGTGAGCCTTGTTGCTTATGTTGGGCCCGCTCTTATCTATGTAATAGAGGTGTTATTTGACAAGTTATGTATTTATGTTATGAGTCTCAACTCTCTTGATTTAATGATATATTATGTTACGAAAGGCTTTCCCTCAGCCCCTTTGCCCTTATTTCTACTCTTATTTATGTTGTTTATTGCTTCCGCGATCAAGGATGTGTAATAATATGTTACTAGGCTTATATGGGGTTCCTTCGGGTTCCCCATTCACCCATGTCATGTCTAGGCCCTAGGATTGGGTCGTGATAGAACTAACATTACAAACCCTCCAAGTGTTTGATTAATTGTCTTGTTTAGGATTCTTTGGTTACTGATGGTCTATTGCGTGGCTTACAAGTCAAGAGATTTCATTATGTTCGTGCACTATAGAGTTTGTTTTGAAATCATGAAATTATTTGTGGGTTTTACGAGTCTCAGTTGTTTATGAATTATTGAATTCCTATGTGAAGGTTTATGTTAAGGCCTACTAGATGGGGTTAGGAACTATCTAGTATGCCTCACCCTCTAGTATAAGGCCAATACCTATA
>BAUE01068751.1:0-25695 GCA_000787875.1 Solanum virginianum | reverse complement strand
CAAAATATCCAAATATAGGCTAAGTCGAAACCAACTTTAGAAATGTCCAATTTTTTTTTTAAATCACTACGAATTCTAGGGGCATTTTCTCGCCAAACTAAAGCTACCACACTTCTTGGGGGACCCTACATACCGAGTTGGAACCGTCAATTAATTGAAGAACCAAATACTACAAATTCTAGGGGCGTTTTCTCGCCAAGCCAAAGCTACCACACTTCTTGGGGGACCCTACATACCGAGTTGGAACCATCAATTAATTAAAGAACCAAAGAAAATAATAATTTTTGCTCTCGGATGAACAGTAACCCGGAGTTGTTTTCCAATCAAATATGGTTATATATATACTCTAGACAAGATTATATATCTATATGACCATATAACACTTTATACAACCAAGGTCAAACCCAAGAAATTTCCACTCTCTTCACAACTTTGCACAAGCATATCTACATATATATATGAACAAGCTCAAGGAAACACTCAAATTTACAAACATACACGAATTTCTCTTGATTTCTTCACCTCCTTCTCCTTCACTAGGTTTTCCTTGTTCTTGAGCTTTCAAAAGACTAATATTTTTTTTTTAGTCTTTGAGTAGAAAGACTAACACACATATAAAGACTTAAGGGTTCCCATATCTACACACTTAGTAACCCAACTTTACTTAATAGCACATTTGGTCCCAAAGTTTTTCTTTTTTTATTTTTATTTATTTATTTATTTATTTATTTATTTTCGGGATTTAACATAAATAGTATGTTTTGAGCAGTATTTAAAAGCATAACTAGGCATGATAATGTGCACGAGTAAATCATAGATAAAGTCATGTGAAGCATCATAAGGTACCATATATATGTGAGATATAACCATAACCAACAATAAGATCATGCGATGTACAACATGAAATTTTGATATCTCCTTATACAATGAAAAAAGGGGAATATACTTGCCAAGCTAAACTATACCTAGTTAGGCATGTAATCATGAGCTATGGGGATTCACTAGAAAAATTATATTTTTTTTAGTTTTAACGATCCTTGAGAGGGTCAGAGGCTGAGCAACACCCTAGGCCTTAGCATTAATATAAAATAATAAAATAAATAAATAAAAAGAGAGGGACATAAACCTTACCTCCAATATATGGTGGTTCAAATGTTGGCTAACCTTCTAAGGTCGGCTAACTTATCCCCAATACTAAAAAGAAGCAAAACCCTAGACTAAGATGCCTACGAGAGGACTCCTCTCACTGCATCGAATTTAAGAAAGAATAAATAAGGGAAACTCTCCCCTTACAAAGTAAAGAAGAAAATCTAATCTAAGACCAAATCAAGAAGGCTATTTCCTAAAATAGAATTAGCCACAATGAAAAGAAAGTCCAGAAGCTTATAAGGATATAGAGTCAATTCTACTCAAGGAGGTTTCTTAATCCTCTTAAGCAAAATCAAATTGGTAAAAGAAATTCTACGGTAGCACACAATTGTGGGACTAGAGATTACTACTACGAATCCCTTGGATCGAGTTCCCACTTTAAAGTCCTCTCGATACTAAGTCAAAATCCCATGAAATACATGTCATAAAATCATACTTAAAATGAATTCATAAGCTTGTCATAAATCACAGTTCATAGATTTCATAAGCTTGTCATGTCGGAAAGGTAAATAATATTAACCAATCAAATTTATTACAAATTATTCATAGAATAGCTCATTTTCATGTGATTTATATAGTGTAGGTTTAGGTCTTTCATCCTTACATATCCTACCACAGTCAAGAGTATATTAGGGTCTTAAGTCACTCTTAATGTCTTAAGTTTGTGATCATGCCCAAGTTATACCTCTCTTTTGGAGGATAAAGCGGTTCTAAACTAACTAAAGCAAGAGACAATCAATAATGGAGAGCAACTTGAGAATTGTGTTCCCTATGGTTCACCAACTCAATATCCCTAGATAACCCAATTATCGACTAGTGTATAGCATGTAGGACGATAATTTAAGCTCACCAAGCCCTTTAGTCAAAGATCAGAGGCGAATCTCACTATGTGACTTGGCCCATCTCCATAGTATGCAATACTAACCATTACATATAGTCCTAATCAACCTCCCCTTGGTCTAGTTCGGTTAATTAGATGAGAACACATCATTGAATCATGTTAATCAATCTCTTTTCCTATTCATTACCACCTGGATCGGGAAGATAACACTAGGAAAGTTCTAATGTTGGCCACCACTAAAAAATATGCAAAACAAAGAGAATTGATTAATACATGTAAATATCCATTTCAAGAATTATAAATTATCCAGGTTTATTTGGTTAGTTCTTCATGGTTTCCACAACCTCAAGTTGTGGATTTAGCTATTCATGCTATGGGTAGATGAAGTAATTATGAATTGAGAAAATATAATTAATAACTTACCCAATTGAACTGGAGAACAAGCAAATCCAAAATATATTGAGAATCACAAGATTTGAAGATATAATGAATGCACAAGTGTATTCTTCTCCAAGATTGAAGTCTTCAAATACAAAACACTAAAAGTACTTTTTAATGATGTTCTCTATTGTACTCCCCTCAAAATTAACCTAAAAATTACCATTTATAGTATTTACAAACAAGTCCTTAAAAATTAGAAAAATTGGTCGGCAACTTTCTACGACTCGTAAACTGACTTACGAGTCGTAATTGGGGTCTCATATTCAGGTCTTGAGATCTTGGACTTTGCTACTACGGATCCACTTTAGGAGTAGTAGATTGATTTATGACTCATATTGTACTATCGTTGACTTTATCTGCATTAACCGATCCTTCACTGGAATTTTTCACGAAATCACTCTACACGACTCATAGAGTGATCTACAACTCGTAAAGAGGTGTCGTATGGCTGAGCTTCAAAAATCAAACTTCACTGGAAATCTTCACAGAACTCACTCTACAACTCATAGAATCCTCTACGACTCATAGAGGGTCCCATAAACCATTAAAAACTAGAAGAGTCTGTAATATTTCCCCAAAAATCATACCAACGTGCTTTCCTACAAACTAAACACCAAAAACACATAAAAACCATAAATGTCACATTGAGAACACACAAAATCTTAAGTTTTAAGTATAAAATGTGTTATGTTTTTACAGCACATCAACACCCTCAACTTAAAATTGTTGATTGTCCTCACGCGATGACTCAATCTATATTGACAATATAGCAACGCATAGACCTCAACCCAATGGCATACATCACATATAATACAAACTCAGGTACCCATACCATCTTTTCAAAACAAGATCAGATAGCTATTTAGAAAACCAAAATACACTAGTGCATTTGATAGCACAACTATGACAAGCAAGGGAATATCAACAATCCACAATCACTGAACAAATCAAATGCTAACAATGCAATGCAAATGCCCTTACAAAAAGAAGTCCCATTTTTTACACCCAATGATGATTTCAAAATTTAGCTTTGGGACTGTACAAATACACTCACTCTCACAAAAGATGTTCATGCATCATGACTAATACCATAGGCTTGCCCCTATACTCATGACTCAAATTTTCAACCTATTGGACTAGGATCACTTTAGAACTTTCTATGCTTGTAAAGTAGGCTCATGGGGCTTTGGTATGGAATTTTGAAAAAATAGTGACTAAAAGTCATCCTTGAACTACGTTTTTCATCACTTTCACCTTACCAACTCTAATATTTTCACCTTATCCTCCCTTTTTTGACATTCAAGCTTTTCTGGGTATTTTCTTCTCATTTTTCAGCTTTTGGCTCATTTTTACACTTCATTTTATTTTTAATCTCAATCTAAGGCAACTCTTTCTTTTTCTTACATCTTATTTTTCAGCTTTTGCCTCATTTTACACTTTATTTTGCTTTTCACGCTCAATATAAGGCATTGTTTTCTTTTTCTTACACTCGGTACATGATTTTCTTCTTTTGCTCCTCATTCCCAACTCACCACCTTATTTTTGTGATTTTACCCCTACACCGACCACCCTCAACTTATGGTTTTAGCCTGTATTGAAGTGCAAAATATCTAATTCCCAAACCAGGGCCACTTTTGGAAGCCACTCTCAAGGGTTTTTGCCTCAATCAAGGTTCACTATGCTCAAGGACAGACCAGGGCCAATTTCAAGATTTTTCACTAGATAAAGTTAGACTAATTAGGTGTTTTTGAAAGAATTGGTACATGTAAGGCTCAAATATTTGAAACAAGGGATAAAACTCCATTTGGTTGGTCATTTTTAGGCTAAAGTGGAAAAATTTAAAGAACAAAGGCCTAAGATCCCTTCCTAATCCATTTAATCTATAATCTAATTTAGAGTAACAGGGCAAGTTCTGAATTAGCACAAAATGCAAGAATCTAGCAAAATAAACTTACACTCACATGACATTGCATACATTATCAACAAGTAACTCACAGATCATGCTTCATGTCTCAATTACCCTTATTTATCATAACAACTATAGCCAAACACCCAAATATGCATGGTTGCCATTTAACTACTAATCAAAAATTTTTGGTAGGTACCAATTTTCAAAATAAAAAAATAAAAATTATATGCCATAAGTATTAGTACTATATGCTACAAATATTATCTAAACATCTTAAACATGCCGGTTCAACAAAAATTAAATATCCACGAGGAAGAAGAATATATGCAAGAAAACCTCGAGATCAAAAGTTGGGGTAGTTATGGAACATAAGCTACTCAAACTTCACTAAAGCTCATAACTACCCACACCTCATCAAAAAAATTACGCATCGTCCCCAGTGCACCAAATCAAGCAAAATTAGAATTATAAGGTCAAAAAACGTACATCGGCGCCTAAGCCCCAGTCTGTGGCTGAGTCTGGTCATCCCCTTCGTGCAGGGTAATCTCCTCAATTGCTCTACTCTGTCCAAAGGGGCCAATACCCCTCGCCTGATCATGCTCACAAGCTAGCCTATCTCCTCCTCGTGCCTCGATGTCCTCAAGGCCAGCTCGAGCTCATCCTCCTCATCCTCATCATCCTCAAAAAACTTTCACATATATTTCTCTCATCTAGCTCCGCATCCGTGCAAGATCTCATCTCGAGGGAAGTCTGTGAAGGCTCCGTGGAGGCAAATAAATCAAATAGCGGCTCTGTAGATGTAGTCTCTAGTAGTGTCACAGGTGCCACAAGTGAAGCTGTCATGTCAGCCCTAAGCTTCTCGATCTCCTGATGGACGATTGACAAATTTGAAGGTCAAGCCTCAGCTAATATTATCTGAAGTCGATCCTCAAAGGCATCGATACGGGTGTCTACTCTAGAAATACACTTTTGAATAATAAAGATGGTGAACGGCCGGCTCTGCTCCTTTGAATCCACAATAGCCTGCCGGACCTATGTCCTGAACTGCTGGATAAGCTGAGATAACTAGACCTCAACACATGATAATCGATGTGCCATGTCCTAAATAGAAACATCGGACAGATAAACCATACCCGGTGTAGAAGGCTGTAAAGTGGTGGCCTTTAGTGCAGGAGCAGCCATAGTAGGACCCCTCTCAATATCGACTACCTTGGGCTATTGGGGTCTCTCATCAGTAGTAGCAGTAATAGTAGTGGTAGTGGTAGTCGTTGAACCCTCAGGTGGTGGGTCCAGGGCAAACATCTATGGTGGTGATGAAGGTTGGGTCGCTGGAGTGCCACCGAGTTCTCATCAGCCTTTATCAAACTGGGCTCCAAGGTATGCTAGGCCTCAATTAATTGGTCCAACTGATGTAAAATCAACATCCTAGACTCAAGACAAAGTCTGTAGATCAAAACTAGAAATGGGATGGATGTGGCCCTGTTAAGTTCTGACTTATGAATCTGCGCTACTATGAGTTGGGACCAATCAATGTCGTAACCAGCCAAGATTCTGGCAACCAATACCGCCCACTCCGATGTCAAAGTATTATCCACCAGAGTAGGTTAGATGCGGTATCTAACAATCGCCCACTAAGATTTGGCGAGGAAAGAGAGTGAAGCCTTCACAATAGGCTCTATGTGACTCTGGACCCTGCTCCATAATATGACTAGTCACCCATCTCAGTAATGAGGTCCTATGTACCGGATCCTTCATAATCAGTGAATTTTTTGCCTGCCTCAACTTGTAGTCAAACTCCGCTGTCGAACTCGGGGCATGATAGTCTTGACCAAAATGAACACAATTGATCGTCTCCTTAGAAATGTCGACCCGTCAACCTCTCAGCCATACCTCTATCAATCTTGGCTAAGTGATAGGTCTCATCTCCTTAGGAATATTGTGCTGAATTGTGGTAGGATAAGATGCATAAAACTCTTGTACCATAATCAGGGAGTACCTACAAAGTGCCTCTATCAACCACTCGAGCCCATAACGTATCATCGTGTCCTTCAGACCTGGGACACAACTCAATCTATCATCTATGACCTTAGGCTCCTCATATATCAAACGGGTGGGTTTTCCCCGCTCCTTGGGCTGAATACCCTCCAAAAATATGGCCTTCATACCCTTGACGCACCACTAGTGAGTAATAGTATCTGGTGCTGATGATGAAGATGTGTGATGGAGGAATTGACATCTCCTTTTTCCTCGAAGGCCCCCACTAAACTCTACTCCCCCTAGAAGGGATCATCTAGGGCATGCTACTCCCCATCTCCTCACTACCTTCCTCGTCAGACTGGGAAGGACTAATGCTTTGAACCTGAGACTGCCAGGACTTGGTAACAACATTAGTTTGTGGTTGAGGTATCTCTAGGTCAGGCTGGGCATCATATATCTCCAATGACCTACTTAGCTAAGGGGTCTGATCATCACCCGAACGATTGTCATCTATGGGCTCATCTCTGAGCTTCCTCCTAAAAGCCTCAATCTTTTAATGATTTCCTTTTGGGGCTATAGTGTCTGAAAAATAAACATAAATGAACAAATATAAGCCCCAACAATCAAGGAACAAAAAGCAAAAACTTCATTGAGTCATTTGTAGAAGGGTTATGCAAGAGGTCCTTTACGAGTCGTAGTGAGTATTACAAGTAGTGAAGTGCTCTCGTATATCAGTGCCTCAGAATAATAATGGTCATTGGAAGTTTATACGAGACCTAGATATGACTCATAAAGTGTTTCACGAGTCGTAAAAATAATTTCGTGTAGAATTCCAGAGAGTAATTGAAAAACATGCAAGGATCTTCGAGACCTATCTATGAGTTATAAAGTGACCTATGACTTGTAGAAGGTCTCGTCTGATTAATACTCAAATTATCTGATTTTTGGAATTTTCCACGAGGGGAAATTATGACCTGTAGAGCAATCTATGAGTCGTAAAAGACTCTCATGAACAAGAAATTTCGGGGACCTGACCTATCTAAGTTCATCACATGGACCCCAAGAACATATTCAATCCTAAATTCTACCAGTATCGAAGCAAACATATGGACACTCACAAGTTTAGCATAAAACAACCAATATCCATGAATATTACAACATAAAATCACCTCATCAAAAACAATTTAGTATCAACTTCCTCTCATTTCAGCCCTTCCTATTCGACTTACACAAACTCGTATGCCCAAGACCAAACCCAACAACTCATAATCAAAAGTTATGCAATATCATTCACTCAAGCATGGGTAGTGATTCAATAAGCATAACATTCAATAATCAATAGAGTCAAAACACCCAATTTCTAGAATCGATTTATCAAATTAACCTAGGCCAATTCAAATTTTGCATTCACAATTCACATTCAACCAAGAATTTTCATGCTTAAACATCAAACCTATCATGATTATCACATCACCCAATTAAGAACAAAGCAAATTCAAAGGTTAAAAATAATTTTAAAACTTACCAATAATAGTGATGAACTTGAGGAAGAGAGAAGGAGAAAATGCACAAACCCTAGATCTAGTCGAAAAACCTGCCGGGAAATAGGTGATGATGGCCAGAAAATTGATCAGAAATAGAAGAAAAGGGAGAAATTTGGGAAACTTTGGTCAATTAGGTTAAAAGTAGGGTCAAAATATTTTGACCCCCCTTTTATACCTTTACCGGGTCAGTTAAAATTACCAAATTTGGGTCTACGAAACCCTGATCTCTCAACACTTAGAAAAATTTAGAATCTTACCTGAGTTACACAAATCTCATTCACAACTCATAGTTTGATTTACGAGTCATAAAGTTGGTTCATGTGTTGACTGCACACTATTCATGCTCACTAGAAATCTCTACGAGATGGGGTTACGAGTCATAAAGTGCAATACGACTTGTAAGCCTTGTTGTAGAAACTGTACCTGATGTATTTCTCAGCAAAATCTACTGCCATAGTCTTTTACCTGCATACCCATCATCAAATTCACTTGCACCCTATATGCAACAAATCCAATGTGAAAAATAGCAACCAAAATACAATCAAACAACTACCTAAAAATCCAAAAGTTGAAAATAAACTCAAAGCTAAGCTAAAACATCAAAAATCATTGGGTTGCTTCCCACGTAGTGCCTAATTTATTATCTCAGCATGACTTAGATAAATTGGCTACTAGACTTCACCAATTACCCAAACCATACTTTTTAACATATTAAGATGCTTCATAGACTGACGAATATCAAAGACAACTTCTTCATCATTCACTCTAAACCTGAGTTGACCGACCTCCATATCCACTAGAGCTCGTTCGGTAGCTAAGAATTTTCTTCCCAAGATAATTGGAACTTCCAAATCAACCTCAAAGTCTAGAATCACAAAATCTACAGGGACTATGAATTTTTCAACCTTTACCACCACATCATATATTCCTAGGTTTCTTTATACCATCCTATCACCCATCAACAACCACATGTTAGTTGGAGTAGGGGCACCCAAACCAAGCTTCTTATAAACCGCAAGAGGCATCAAATTGATACTTGCACCCAAATCATATAGTACCCTTGCGAACTATACATCTTCTATAGTGCAAGGTATAGTGAAAGCACTTGGGTCTTCATGTTTTTGAACCAAGGACTTAGTAGTGATAGCACTACAATGTTGAAGCTCTTGAGAAAGATCCTGACTCACTGTGTGTTTTTTGGTAGCCAAATCCTTCACATACTTTGCATAACCCTACATTTCCTCTAAAGCTTTAATTAGAGGGATGTTGATAGGTAGTTGCTTAAATTTTGGTAACCAAATCCTTCATATATTTTGCATAACCCAGCATTCTCTCCAAAGCTTCAACCAAAGGGATGTTGATAGGTAGTTGCTTAAACATAGAGAGAAAGTGTTTGAACTTGTCTTCCTCCTCTCTCTTTTTGAGTCTTTGAGGGAAAGGGGGAGGAGGCCTTGGGACGGGCTTATATTGATGTGGCTCTTTAGCTACCTCAGTTACCCCATCTTTGATACAATCATCTCCTTCAACCACATCCTCATGCAACTATCTTCTCACGAACATCTTCTACCACAACTGGCATAGGAGGATCAATGGTACTCTTGCCATCTCTAGTAGTAATCGCCACACATTGCACTTCATTCATGGGATTTTGAACTGTGTTACTATGACGCTGATTCAATTGAGTTGACACTTGACCAAATTATTGCTAAAGCTATTTGATAGCCATATAATGAGACTCTATCTTTTGATTAATGCTTGAAATATCATATTACATGCCCCTTAGAGTTTCATCTTATGTCGCAGCCTTCTTCGACAAATGATCAAATGTCTTCTCAATTCTATAATTGCTTGTACCAGCATCTTGGTTGTATGGTGGCACATATGGACCATTTCTGAAACCATCTCTTCTGCCCCAATCTGCTTCAGGACCCTATTTCTCTCATAATAACCACCTAAGTTGTCTCTATAAGCTCTATTTGTACCATAGTTCTGACCTTGGTTTCCTTGACCTTGGCATCAATAGTGCTGATTGAACCCTTGGGCATTAGTCCGGAAACCCCTGGCCTGATCAATCATAAAGAAAGCATCCTCCTTAAAATAAGACTCCTCATACATAGGTGCATGTGGAGGTTGATGAACTACAATATTTACTATTTTTTTGATTCTGCTTGATCACAACATCCATGCTCGTGCGAAGTTGAGCAAGTTATTGCATAGTTTCCTCATTAATCTTGGCTTTCTCTTAACCAATATTAACAATACATAAACTCCTCATAAAAGCTCTATTCCATTGTCCCTATGCATGATTCATCTTTACCACTTGCTCCATATGTTTGACAATCCTTGAAAATGGGTGATCTAAAAACATGCCCCCATAATGGTGTCGGCACAGGCTTGACTATTCTTATCAAGGGCATGGTAGAAGATCTCTATCAAGGCATCATCAACTATCTTGTGGTCAAGGACGCTCCTCAAACACTTAGTAAACTGCTTTCATGTAGTGCTAATTGAATCACCAGGAAGTTGCTGAAAGTTGTTGATCTGATTCTTTAACTCGGGCTTCTTCGACCTAGGGAAGTAGCTCTCCAAAAAGGCGTTCTGCAAATCTGCCCAACTAGTGATTGAACTCTGTGGGAACTCAGATAACCATAATGCAATATTTTCCATAAGAGATAATGGAAAATATGAAATCCCACATTATCCCCATCATATTTTTACAAATAAATGGAACATTGTGCAAATGGCTATATGGATCATCTGATGGTAGGCCTGCAAACAATCCATGGTTTTGCAACATTTGAAGTAACTCACTAGAAACTGTGAACTTTGTGTCAGCCAGTAATGGTGACAACACAATAGCCTCGGTCACATCCATAGCCATAGGCTTCAACTTATATTGATTCCACCGATAAGCATTGTCATTGAAATCCCTAGGCTGTGGAATATTCTCCAAAAAAGAAGGTGGGTTATCATTTCGATCATCATCATTAACATTTCGATTCAAGGCTGCATTACCCACAATGTTAGCATTTTATTGGGTCATTCTCCTTGTAATTCTTTGGATCTCTGGATCAAGTGGAGTTAAGGGATTATCTTGACTCTTAGTGTTAGGCATACACTACTAGTATATGCTGCAAAGAAACAAAAATGAAAACAAAAGTAAAATACAAGGGAACTAAGGAATAACACTTGAATTACAATTACTAGTGAATTCAATCAAGTCTAGCCATATTCCCCGGCAACGGCGCTATAATCTTTTATCACGCCCAAGTTACACCTCTCTTTTGGAGGATAAAGCAATCGTTATCAAATATAAAACCTAACTAAGGGTAGGGTCGACTCCCATAAAGAATACAGAGACTCATAATGAATTAACCAATACGCAATTCAAGTCATTAACATCTCAATTCCTTGAAGGGGAAGGGGGGGTTTGCAATGTTCAATAAGAAATTAAACTAAACTAACTAAAGCAAAAGACAATCAATAGTGGAGAGCAACTTGAGAATTATGTTTCCCATGATTCACCAACTCAATTTCCCTAGATAACCCAATTATCGACTAGAGTATAGCATGTAGGACGATAATTTAAGCTCACCAAACACTTTGGTCAAAGAAGAGAGGCGAATCTCACTATGTGACTTGGTCCATCTTCATAGTATGCAATACTAACGATTACATATAGTCCCAATCAACCTTCCCTTGGTCTAGTTCGGTTAATTAGATGAGAACACATAATCAAATCTTGTTAATCAATCTCTTTTCCTATTCATTACTACCTTGATTGGGAAGGTAACACTAAGAAAGTTCTAATGTTGGCCACCACTAAAAAATATGCAAAACAAAGAGAATTGATTAATACATGTAAATACTCATTTCAAGAATTATAAATTATCCGGGTTTATTTGGTTAGTTCTTCATGGTTTCTACAACCTCAAGTTGTGGATTTAGCTACACATGCTATGGGTAGATGAAGAAATTATAAATTGAGAAAACATAATTAATAACTTATTTAATTGAATTGAAGAACAAGCAAATCCAAAATATATTGAGAATCACAAGATTTGAAGATACAATAAATGCACAATTGTATTCTCCTCCAAGATTGAAGTCTTCAAGTACAAAACCCTAAAAGTACTTTTTAATGATGCTCTTTACTGTACTCCCTCAACATTAACCTAAAAATTATCATTTATAGTATTTACAAATAAGTCCTTAAAAAATTAAAAAACTGGTTGGCAACTTTCTACGACAGGCATTTACGACTCGTAAACAGACTTACGAGTCATAATTGGGGTCTCGTGTTAAGCTCTTGAGATCTTGGACTTCACTGCTATGGATCCACTTTACTAGTCATAGACTAATTCGTGACTCATATTATACTCTCGTAGACTTCATCTGCATCAACTAGTCCTTTACTGGTATTCTTCACGAAATCAATCTATACGACTCGTAGAGTGATCTATGAGTCGTAAAGAGGTCTGTATGGCTGAACTTCAAAAATCAAACTTCACTGAAAATATTCATGGAACCCACTACACAACTCGTAGAATCCTCTACGACTCATATAGGATCCTGTAAACCATCAAAAGCTAGAAGAGTCTGCAAGTTTACCCCAAAAATCATGCCAACCTACTTTCCTACAAACTAAACACCAAAAACACATAAAAACCCTAAATGTCGCATTGAGAACACACAAAATCCTAAGTTTTAAGCATCAAATGTGCTGTATTTTGACAGCGCATCAGTTTTTCATCTTCATAAACTTGCTTGAACACTTGAAATTTCATAATCTTGACTTGACATGAAAATTAGAACAAAGGCATGATGTCATAATTAATTGATTTAAAATCATGTAATTGAGACAAATTCATTCATAATCATATAAAATAATAGTGATTAAATGAACAAAAAAAGAAGAGAACTTATAATTAATTTCATGTACCTTGGGTGCTATATACGAGAATTCACTTGTAAATCATGTAATCATGCAATATATAGCAATTCAATCACAATTGAGTAAATAATAATAATAATGTAAATCAAATTAATGCATTTGAAATTGAAATAATAAGACCCATAAAATATGTACTTATAGTTAGATAAAAGTAGAGGAACTATTTGGGCTTCATGGGTGAAAGTGACCCATGAATGGATACCTACCTACCTTAGATGAAAACTAAAATTGAATGATGGAGCTAGAAACCCTAGCTTGATTTCTTCAATGGAGCTTGAGGAGGAAGATACTTAGGTGAATTTGAGAGTTTAGAAGGTTTAAGTGAGAATAAGGTGAATAGGTAAGGTTGAGAAAGTTATTGGGTAGTTCTAGGACCAAAATGGCATAGTATAGGAGGTTAGGAGGGTAAAATGTTAAAAATATCCCTCATTAAAATATGCTTGAATGAACCACGAGAGGGGCCTACGGGTGATAGACTCTTCTTCTACCCATGAAAATGATTTCGTGGAAATTAGTCCTAAAATCAAGGCCTCTAAAGTTGACTTATGAAAGCCCCTTCCACATCTCGTGGTTCCTTTCATGAGTTGTAAATACCCATGTAGAATACCCAATGCTTAGTCAATTTTTCTAACCCAACTGTCTAAATCACGACTAAATACCATGGCTCGTAATTGATTTTATTTGCTTATCCTGTTGGTCCCCTAGATTAATTTTCTGAGACAATAAATTGTGATCCAAAATTACAAATAATATATACGGCTCATCAACACCCCTTGTAATCCTTGTGCATCAAAATCTTACAATTGAAATTCGCACCTCAACCTACTAACTTGACATATAGGCCATATAACCTTCTACAGATTATAAATGACCCTTTGTACATGGACTCCACACTTAGTCAATTTTTCATCCCCACTATCCCATCTATGAACAACATTAGGAACCATCAAAGCAACCACGACCCATAATGGATCTCGTCCTATTGAAGTTTGTATTTTTCATCTTTTGAATCTCAACCATAGGCTCAATCCACGAGCTGTAAATCCTACCATGACTCATACCCTGCATTTTGTAGAACCTTAAAGTTTTTCAAAAAAATTTTTAAGTGTAAGGTACATCCACGAAACTCCATCTACTATTCATAAAACTGACTACGACTTGTAGACTGGGCTCGTGGTCCCTACATTAGAATTTATTTTTCTATTTTCTTCCATATTTTGACTTTTCAACTTATGGTGTTTTACACTTACACTATTACTTCACAAACATATACATAATTATGACTGAAAAGATTTGATCACTTTAATCTAAGAAGTATTGCAGAGATGAAAAAAAAAATCTAGTGAAAAATATGTCTAAATTTTGTTCTGCTCAAATTTGTGAAATCTTCTAGTAGAATAAATAAATAAAATCATCATTTCAGTCAAATAAAATATATAGAGATAATCAAAAACTTCAACTCATTCTACAAATTTTTGTGTTCCAACGAAAATAGATTCTTTGAGTGATAATAAATATTTTCTCTTCTTTATTGATGACTACATCAGAATATGTTTTGTTTATTTCATCAAATTGAAGAGTGAAGTCTTTAATATTTTTAAACAATTCTTTAATAGAAAATTAATTTAATCTCAATAGTAAAACTTTGAGGTCTGACAATAGAAGACAATATACTTCTTCTCAGTTTGTTGAGTTTTGTAATACAATAGATATTAAATGCCGATTGATATTATCGTACACTGCATAACAAAATACCATGTCTGATACAAAGAACATAATAAAAATGGAGATGTCCAAGTGCCTTTTGCTTGAAATATTTTTATTTCAAATCAGTTTTAGAAAGGGAAAGTCAATACCTCAATATATTTGCTAAATAAATTATCTACTACGGCCTTGGGGAACATGAATCTGCATGAAGCTTGGTGTTACAACAAACCATTAGTATATCATCTCAGAATCTTTAGTATATGTTATTATTAAGCTCCAGAAATAAAGAGGATAAACTAGACAACAAGGCTCAGAAGGATATATTTATGGGCTATAGTTCATTCAAAGGATAAAAAAATGTTTTTAAAAAAAAATTAATTCTAAGTCGAGAAGTGAAGTTTGATGAAATAGTTACTTGAAATTAAAAAATTCAAAAGACCTTTTAAAAAAAATAGTCTTAACTTGCAAAAAATGAACTAGTGGATGACATATTATTGCAAGGCATCTATTTATGATATAATTTAATTATCGCTAAACCAACAAGTTATGCTAAAGCACAAGACTCTCAACATGGAGGAGAGCTATGCAAGTTGAACTAGACAAGATTGAGAAGAATGAAACCTGACAGTTTGTTGATAGATCCAGAAATCTCAAGGTGATTGGTGTAAAATGAATTTTCAAAACAAAATTCAATTCTAATGGCTCAATTTGCACGAATAAGGCTAGATCAATGCGGAAGTGATGCACACAACCATATTGTGTGGATTACCCAAAAACATTTGCTCTAATAGCAATATATGACACAATTAGACTTAATCTTGCATACGCATCTCATAATTTCTACCAGATTCATCAGCTTGATGTCAAATTGACCTTTTTGAATGATTTACTTAATAAAAAAGTATCTACGTAAAGCAATTTGATAATTTATGAATTTTTTTTATCTCTTGACGAAAGTCTTGTATGGCCTAAAATAAGCCCTAAGAACATGATATAAAAAATAGACAATCATCTAATCTAATTTGAATTTAGTAAAAGTCAAAATAAAGCTACTTTGTATGTAAAAGTCACAAATGGTAAGTTCTTAATTGTCTCGATTTATGTGAATGATATGATTATTACAAGAAATAAAATTGAACTAATTAAAAAATTCAAGAATGAAATGAAGAAAGTCTTTGAAATGATTAATCATAGAGTCATGAAATACTTCCTTCGCATGGAATTATTGCAGTTCAGTAATGCAATATTTATATTCCAGCAGAAATATATTTTGAATACTTTAAATAGGTTCAAAATGCAAGATTCCAAATTTCTGAGTACTCCAATCTCTACTAGTATGAAGCAAGGCAAAATGAGAATTCTAAAAAAGTAAATGATAATATGTATAGAAGGTTAATTGGCGACCTTCTATTTCTAACCACAAGTAGACTTGACATTCTGTTCGTTGTAAGTTTGCTTTATAAGTTCATTTTTCTATAGACAAACACAATTCACAGTGACTAAAAGAGTGGTAAAATATATTGGAGGAATCAAGAAGTTTGAAATTTTTTCCCAACATCTGCTTAAGAAGCTATGAATCAGTTCAGCTACTTTAATAGTGATTGGCATGATCGCGTTGATGATTTTAGAAGCACTTTTGAATATTTATTTTGTATGGGGCTAAGTTCTTTAGGTGGGATCTCTAAGAAATAACAAAACTATAGCTCAATCAGCATTAAAAGCTCAGTACAGAACTTCTACATCTACTATAAATCAAGTTATCTGGCTAATCAAGATATTGAGTGACTTGGGCCATAGACAAATCGAAGCTGCCAGAATAGGGTATTATCGAGGTCACTTTCGGTAGGTATGAATGAGATATTGATATGTAAGATTGAGGTTTCTACCGATCGAGGATTTATCAAAGGTTGCTTTTGGCTTGTCAAGGTCTCTGTCGAATCTAAAATAATTCAGTGTTTTATGATCGAACTAAATTGTAATGACCCTGAAGGTCATTTTACTTTATATTTTTAATAAAATTACTATTTTACCCCTTTCAACAGCTGCCCTTGGTCATGTTTGAATGATTTTGAAAGTTAATGTTTAAAAATCTTATAAAAAGTTGAATTTATGCTAAAGATCTGAGTTTTGAAGGCTTAAGTTACCAAATTTTAAATTTTAAGTCATTTAAAGATTCGAGTATTCAAATAAATTTTATCAATTTCATCAATTTTGAAATGTGAAAATTGAAAAGCTGCCCCGAGTCATATTTAAATGGTTTTAAAAGATGATTCTCAAAAATCTTATAAAAAGTTGATTTTATCCTAAATATGTGAGTTTTGAATGCTTAAGTTGCCGAATTTTAAAATTTTAAGTCATCTAAAGATTCGAGCCTCGAAATAGAATTTTATTGATTTCATCAGTTCCAAAATGTAAAAATTGATCGAGGAGAGTTGTCAGAATTAGATTTAGAGTTATATGAATTTTAGCTCTGAAATTTAGTTAAAGTTTGAGTCGAGTTTGACTTTGATCAGCAATTTGAGTTTCGATGCTCAAATTGGATTTTTGATAGTTCTGGTAGTTTCAGGAGGTGATTTAGATATATCGATAGCATTTTTATATTTTAGGTGTCTTAAGCTAGTGTAGTTGTAGCTTATCAAATTTTAAGTCCTTGGATTGAGTTTTAATGATTCTATTGAGTCAGGAATATCGAATTTAGTAGGGTTTCATATATGATTTTTGTGTATAGTGTTTCAAACGAATCCCCAGGGTCTATTCTGTGAATTTTTAAGCCTTATGTTTGTTGATATTTGATACTGGTCCCATCCCTTTGCATTTGCGGACCTCACTACCGCATTCGTTAAGCTTCCCTATCCAATGGCTCGCATTCATGGAGATCGAACGACAATCACGGAGGGTTAAGAGATTTGACCTCCGCATTCGAGACTTCCTAATCCATATTCACAAGGGCAAATTACCCTTTGACTCCACGTTCATGGACTTAAGCGCTGCAATCACGGAGAGTAAGTGACCTGAAACAGTGGCTGGATTTAAAAATGACGGCTATATTCAATTTTATCATTTTTAATTTTCTTGAGCTCGGCTAAGGTGATTTTGAAGTGATTTTGCATGGGAAAACTATCGGGGTAACCTATTTTCTTCAATTTTCATTAATTAATTTATCTTCCTAATATCAAATTAGGGATTTTAGGGATTTCATGAACTTGATTTTTCAAAATTGAAATGGTATGTGAGCTCATTTTGAATCCTTTTTCAAAATAGTTTTCGCCATTAAATTTTTAAAATCTTAAGGAACATTTTTGTATAGGAATTTTCAGATTTTTACCTCATTTTTCGATAGCAAAATTTTGGACCATTTTATTCTTCCTTTCTAAATTACATGATTTTTGTGTCATTGGCTTAGAATTGTGATTGTGAATTCATTTTCGAATGGATTGTCATACTTTGGAGTATAATTGGAAGGAAAAAACTATGACTTTGGATTAATTGTGACTTTTGCTTAAGGCAAGTGTATTTCTAATTTATAGTTAAGTGTGTTGAACCTTATATATCCTAATTATTGATTGAGATGAAATTTGAATTGATTGAAAAGTGTAATTACATGATAAGAATTGTGGAATGAGAGAAAGTATTGTCAATTTATATTACTTGATGGACTAATATGAAAATTTCTACATGAAAAATGGTATGCGTGTTGTGAATTTATTGTGATGAATACTAATATATCTGTTGAGCTATATTCGTGTGAAACTATTATATTTCATATTTCATTCATTCGTCCTCTATGTGTATGCCTATTTGTATTGGATAATGGAACTGAGATAAGATAAAGATATTGATATTTGGAATTGAGGTTTCCACCGATCGAGGGTATTATCGAGGTCACTTTCGGTAGGTATGAATGAGATATTGATATGTAAGATTGAGGTTTCTACCGATCGAGGATTTATCAAAGGTTGCTTTTGGCTTGTCAAGGTCTCTGTCGATGGATACATAGTCTTCATAAGACCCCCATAGGTTCCGGCCTAAGTTGATCAGCGAACATATATTGTAGGACATACATGCATCATGATTATCTGATATTGCATTGCATTATCTTTCACCTCATATATTGTGACAATGTTAATGGATTATTGAATTACTGGTTTATGTGTATAAATACTGGATAGATGCTCTTTGTTGACTATGACTCTTTGAATTTGTGGTACTAGTTGAATTTTATAATTGAATATGCACTTGTAAATGTATATGTTATGTGTGGTGGGTTTCCCTGCGTAAGATTTGTAGTTTTCAGAATATGTGGTTGGGATGGAAGGAATACTTGCACTCTTCATTGCTTTACTTATGTTTAGATTACATTTGCTGGGTATTATGTTGTAGGGTACTCATCCTTGCTTCTACACTTGTGTAGGTTCTGAGTCCGGACTTGTGTATGTTCTCAGTCCGGACAGTGAGTAGTATTTTTCTAGATCATTCGAGGCTTCTCAGGAGAATTAAAGAGGTAGTTGTTGTCATTCGACAAACTCTCTTATTTCTATTTTTATATTTTTCTCTATTTAAGAAGCATGACATTGAGACTTATATATTTTACTTTCCAAATCTATTAAATTAGTGGCTTGTACATGTGACACCAGTTCTAGGATGGTTTTAGACTATGATTTCTATTTCTTATGATTTGCCTCTCCTTTTTAGACTGTATTATTGTTCTAGCTTTCACATTTCTTTATTATTGTCTATTTAGGCTGACTTGCCTCGGTGGGTTGAAGGCAAGTGTCATCAGACCTGATTTAGGGTCATGACAATTTGGTATCAAAGCCTAGGTTCATAGGTCTCACGTGCGTACAAACCCAGTCTAGTTGAGTCTTTGGGATCAATGCAAAAACGTCTATTACTTATCCTTGAAAAGCTATAAAGACTATTAGGAAAGTTCTTTTTTAGTTCTTTCAATTCAATCGTGCGGGGATTCTTATGTTAGTACTGAGTGTCGCATGTTCTTTTGAAAGATAGTCAAGACCAGAGCATCAGCTTCAGATGGATGAGCGGAGGCAGCCCTGTGATCATTATTGAGACCCCAACTCGGGGTAGAGGTAGGGGCAGAGTTAGAGGCCAAGATCGAGCCTTAGGAGCTGCACCAGCCTAAGATTATGACAAGGGTATTTCCCTCGAGCCTTAGCCTGAGGTTAGAGGAGATCAGATTCCTCTTGAGTATGCAGTTGTACTAACCTTGCAGGATACATTAGTGAAGGTATTTGGAGTGCTTCAGAGTATGGGGCAAACTGACACTACGATAGTAATACACAGTGGATTGTAGACTAGAGTGAGATTTCAGGGTGTGGGGCAACATTAGGCTCCTGGTGTGCAAGGTCAGGTTGGATAGCCACTACTAGCTCCTATTGTTAAGGTAGATACAACACTAGTGGTTGAGAGAGCACCTATAGTTATACTGACCGAGGATGAGCTGTGTCATTATGAGAAGTTTAGAAAGATGGACCCACCATAGTATTAGGGTGGGAAGACCAAGGATACTTATAAACTCTTGACTACATGCAGGGAGTTGTTGGAGAATGTTGGGTTGGCGAAGTCACCATTATGATACTCTTTAGCTTCGTGGGCCAACGAGAGAGTGGTGGGGCACATATTCAGGATCTTTGCTAGTTGGATCTTTACCAGTGACTCAGGAGACTTTCTCTAGTGCATTCTATGACTATTTTGTTCCTTGGAGTGTGATGGAGGCTAGCTACTTGAGATCTGAGAGCTTACGGAAGGATGGGATATCAGTCACCGAGTATGAGATTCATGATAACTAGCCAGACATGCTATAACCATCATCCCTGATAAGACATAAATGGTTCATAAATTTGTGAGGGGGTTGACTTATTCTATCAGATAGGCAACATTTTAGGTGGCTAGAGAAGGAGTTTCCTTACCGGTAAATCACCCGATAACCATGCGTTAATTGCTAATCCATTACTGAACCTACCAATATCTTATAGGTTGGCTCATGATTAAATTTAAAAATTAATATCCAACAAGTCAAATTGTTAAATGAAATTATCCGTCCGATTCATCCGATAAGCAGCCCTAGACCAAAGGGGAAAAAGAGTTAGCATCTTGTACACTTTTCAAATTATAAACTTTAATGGGCCACCAATTCAATGCATTTCAATAAATAGGGAGAGCATGATGTGTAATTCAGTGAAAAATAATAGGATTTGTTTTGAGTTTATTGATAAAGTCCAAAGAATAATCTTTTTGAGCAAAATTGTTATTGCATAATATTTTACACAAACTTTTTTATTTAATGACTAAAACCTAACATGTTGAACCACTGAAAAATACTACTAAAAATAGTATCTCTCTAGTCATGCCTACTAAACCTAACTTCCAACAAACCCTAGTTTTGCCTAACCGTTGACCATGGCCACTCCTGCCATAGGTCTCCCCAATCTGATGGGGGAACTATTGCACTAGTTATGACTTATGCTGATATATTGAGATAATTGAAAGTACAGATAAAATCTATTCCTGCAAAACCAATTTTATATTTACATGGTGAGCCACAAGTGATATGGGAACAAGACAAAGTTGATCAAATGATTATTAATGAGAACTTGGAATTTGTAGTGGTTGGAAAGTGTTCATATGAGTGGCCAGATATTCATGAGTTGAGGAAACTGATACTAAAGCAGTGTGAATTGAAGGGTAAGTGCAAAATCAGACTATTATGTAACAGACATATGCTGATAAAGGCATCGCTTCTGGAAGGTTATGTGCATCAACTGTCCAAACCTGCCTTTACATTCATCAAAATAATGGATCTTTTCTGATGAAAACCTTCAAGTAGGATTGCCTCGGTGGGTTGAAGGCAAGTGTCATCAGACCTGATTTAGGGTCATGACAATTTGGTATCATGAAAACCTTCAAGTAGGATCCGATATTCAATGCAGAGGAGGAAACTACTACAATAGTGGCATGGATTTTGTTTCCGTCGCTACCACCAAATATTTTTGGTAAGAAGCTATATTTTCATTATGGTTTGATATGGCCACTAAAAATCAAAGTAGACCCAGTTGTGCTAGGGTTAAAGTAAAAGTGGACCTTCTAAAAGAGTTTCCTAAGAGGATCAAAATTAGTTTGAGGAAGTTGAATAACGAAGCTGTTGAGAGGTGGATCACCATAAGATATGATTATTTATCAATGTATTGTTAGAATTGTATGATACAAGGGCATGATGAATAATAATACCATGTTCTTTATCCGAAACTTCTTGAGAAAGAGGAGGATAAGAAAAATGGGCTTCCAAAGCAAAATAGGGAAGAAAATTCAAATGAGAAGGAAGATATAGTTCAGGGTAGAGATGAGAAAGAGAAGAAGGAGGGAAATAATTCAAAAACCTTTTAGGAACAACATAATAAAAAAAGTGAAGAGGAAGGAAGGAAGGCTCAACCAGGGAAAGTGTGACAATCTATTGGTATAATTGCGAATAACAAATTCATATCCCTTCATGAGGAAGGATATGAAGGGGAAGAGAAAGGTGGTCATGTCGAAGGTACACCTATAGCAACTAGTAGTAACAAAGGAAAAAAGTTCATGGAAAGCAATAAACAATCATAACAATGACCTATTTTCTAATGAACTGGACTGTGATAGAAGTCTAAAAATTAACAATATGAAAGCAAGTAAAGAGAGGATCAACGGGAAACAACATCATAACATAACAAAATCCAACGACAATGAAAGGAATTAATAAAAATTATACTGATGATAAGGAAAGTAACAATGAAGCTGAGGGTTAATTTGAGAAAAGGTATACAGATTTAATTGAGGAAGAGGAAGGTATCTTGGAGAGGCAGCATAGAGAAGAGGATGAGGATATTGATTTCAATATCCAACAAAGCAGTAAGGTAGGTGATTTATCTTCATGACATACAAATAGCTTGAAGAATAATGCAAAGAATGGAAGACCTATGATCCCTCTTCAAGTTAAGACAAGGAGAAGTAAAGAGAAATCATCAAATAATGTACAATGACAGAAAAGAAGTTATTCTAGAATATCAGATCTATTAACACTCAAA
This sequence comes from Solanum virginianum, assembly GCA_000787875.1. NCBI lineage: Eukaryota > Viridiplantae > Streptophyta > Magnoliopsida > Solanales > Solanaceae > Solanum > Solanum virginianum. The sequence goes on along the minus strand of BAUE01068751.1, from coordinate 3,098 downwards.
ACTCTTTTGATAGGTTAATGGATCTAAAGAGAAGATATCATTATTGTTTTATAGCATTGATGGAATCATTGCAAGATCCATCCCAAATAGATCAATACAAAGTTCAGTTAGAATTTAGTTATGCAGGAGTCAATTGCTCTGGCAAAATTAGGTGCTTCTGGAGAGAGGAGTGGGAAATAATAAGGGTAACAGATTCCATACAAGAAGTTAAAATCTAGTTTTGATTTAATAATAGTAGCTTTTATATTATGGCAGTATATGAAAGATGTAGTACTTTGGAAAGACTTGAATTGTGAGAGGAGTTACAAAGAATATACGAAGAATATGAGTGTCCGTGGATTATTGGGGGAGACTTCAATCTTATTTAAATGAGGAAGAGATATTAGGGGGTCTTGCCTTTGAACAAAATTGAAACACACCAAAAATGTCCAAAAATATGCCTCGAAAATGCTCATAATCATAATTTTCATATATCTCAAAATTCATGCGTAATATCAAAAATCTAACTTCATATTCATGATTAGGGGGAAGAATTGAGTGGGAAATGAGTATAACTCTAATTTTAGAGGACCAGTAGCGAAAAATAATTTTTGCAAAAATTTGAATTCCAGTAGCCATCCGCGCCCTGGCCGCGACCCGCCAGGGGCGCGGATCAGTGTTGGAATGCCCTTCACGATGTGTTCGCGTCCGCTAATGACATGGACCAGTAAAGTTTTTCCTTAGTTTTTCGTTTTGGCCTAAGGGCCTTGGGGTCATAGCCTCATGCCCACTTATGCGTAAAAATACTTATACTTATCCATTTTCAACTTTATATCACTCAAGACCCTCTCAAACCCCTCTCTAACACTTAACCAAATATTTTATTTTTCAGATCTCTAGAACTCTATTCAAGCTTCAAGTCTCCTCCAAGACAACATCAAGAAAATCCAAGTTTGAGGTATGTGAGTTTCATCAATTGGGTCTTTTCACCCATGGAGCCCAATCTCTCTTTTTATGAAAAGTGCATGTTTCCAAGTTGTATCTTTTATGGGTATTTTTTATTATGGATTTTGATTACAAATTATGTAGGGGTTTTATGAAATGTTGTTTGAATATGCATGTTTATCTATTTCAAGCTTATGCTATGATGTAGCTTTGCCTATTGAGATTATGCATGTTTTGAGCTATGAAACTATGATCTATTATGAGATTTGATGATGGATTTCAAAGTATCTTGCATGAGGGGTTTATTATGTGTTGGTGGGTTGATTTACATTGAGTTTTCCCATATTATTTCACTCTTGAGTTGCATAATTTCGAACTAGCATTACACACCCACCGAGTGTTTGATAAAATGTCTTGATAAGGATTCTCAAGTGGATGATGATCTATTACAAGGTTTATAAGTCAAGATACTTTATGATGATTAAGGGATTGCATGTATATATTGAATTCATGAAAAGTATCTATAGTGTTGCAAGTTGACCACACCTTGTTGGGGGGTGACATGCCCGTACTACCATGTTGAGGGGATACCTTGACCACCTTTTCGGGGGGTGACATGCCCGTATTACCATGTTCAGGGATAGATACCTTAACCACCTTGTCGGGGGGTGATATGCCTATTCTACCTTGTTGAGGGGTAGATACCTTGACCATCTTGTCGGGGGGTGACATGCCCATACTACCATGTTGAGGGATAGATACCTCGACCACCTCACCGAGGGGGTGACATGCCACAAATTCCAAGTAATAGTTTGCTTGGTTTATGATATGGTCTTTTTCCACATATGTATTAGGTTCTCTACATGTTATATGATGTACAACTATGTTTTACTTTAAGCATTGATCATGCATGCCATATTGATATTATACTTATCTGTTGCTTTATATCTTGTTGCATTGCATCCTACATACTCTGTACATTCAAACGTACTAACACATACTCTATGTCTACCTGATGTTACCATATACAAACCGGAGCACCTCTTGATCATCCTCCACGTGGCTAGTCTTGGCATTTTGGAAGATCAGCTTTGGTGAGTCCTCATGTTCGGGGACACTAGCTATTTTACTCTTGTCACTTATTTTCTCTTTCTGTTGAACTCTTGATACTCTGAGGTTCAGCTTGGAAAATGTCTTGGCCCCACTCCAATCTATGTTTAGGGGTGTTGTTGGAACAAATGATGTACTTATGCTTTGAGTTTTGACTCTTCTATGTTTTATGCTATCAAAGACTTTTCTTAGTCCCGTTTTTCCTTATTTATGTCTCTATTTGTTGTTATTTTGCTTCCGTGATCAAGGATGTGTGAATAATATGCTAAAAGGCTTATTTGGGGTCCCTTCGGGTTTCCATTTGTCGTGTCACATCTAGGCCCTAGGTTTGGGTCGTGACAAACTTGGTATCAGAGCACTAGGTTGTTAATGCTCCTTAGAATCCAACACACCACGTCGATTAGGGTCTTATTCATGCACTGCTAAAAAATTGCCAAAAAATGATGCAAAAAATTGACGAATTGCGTCACTCTTTTGGTGAAAAGCGACAAAAAAGCAACGCAGTCAGTTCCGTCGCTTTTTTAAAAGCGACAAAAAAGGGACAAACAGTGTCGCCAAAAAGCGATGGACGGCGTCGCAAATAAAAAAATAAAAAAAAGTGACAGACATCTGTCGTTTTATTTATTTTTTTAATTATTTATTTTTGCGATGGATTGCATCACAAATATTTAAAAAGTAAATTTTTAAAAAATAAAAATAAAAAGGCGACAGACTTAGTGATTCTGTCCGTCGCTTTTCTGCAATTTTTTTCAACAAAATCCTGCAGTTTCTGTTGCCACCTGCATTAAAATTCAAATATAATGTATAGCAAAACAGCCGAATATAGCACAATCAACAACAACTAAAACTTTCAAAATACATACTAATAAATACAATTAAACATAAAGAACATAGAAATTCAAAATTTACAAAGTTTTAAATTTTATATTACATTCAACTTCAAAGTTCACAACTTAATATATTTAAGTTAATTCCAAATTAATTCTATTCAAAGTTCACAACTTAATATATTTAAGTTAATTCCAAATTAATTCTAAGTTCAAGTTAAACACTTATAAAGTTCA
>BAUE01068768.1:0-25681 GCA_000787875.1 Solanum virginianum | reverse complement strand
CCCGTCCCCCCACCCCCACCCCCACAAAAAAAAGTTAAAATTTTTGGTTGGTGTTTTCTTAGCTGGATGGTTGGCTGGGTGGGTGCTAAAGTTTGATAATTTTATGGTTAGAAATGCTAAATTTTGAATTTTTAAGTTTTGGTCTGGTGTTTTCATAGTTGGATGGATGTTAAAAGTTTGATAATACTAAGGTTAGAAATGTTAAATTTTGAATAAGTTTTGGAGTTGGTGTTTTCTTTCCTGGGTGGGTGTTAAATTTTGATTAATTTTATGGTTAGAAATGCTAAATTTTGAAATATTTATGTTTTGGGCTGGTGTTTTCATAGCTGGGTGGATGTTAAATTTTGATAAGTTTAAGGTTATAAATGCTAAAGTTTTGAATGTTTACTTGGATTCTTGGGTAATTCTGTGTGTGGGTGTGTGTGTATGTTGTGTATATGCCTTTGGAATTTAAGCTAGTTGAATGTTAATGAACTCGCTTTCCCTCCTTTAATTGTGGATTTTGTACTTGGTTGGGTGTTAACATTTGGACTAATGCTCATTTTTCATGGTTAAAAGTGAAGTTTGAATCTTGTACTTTGATTCTTGATTAATTCTGAATGTGTGTGTTCGTATATATTGCGTATATGCCCTTTGAATCCAGCTAGTTGAATGTTAAAGAACTCGTCTTTCCTCCTTTTATTGTGGATTTTGTACTTGGGTGGGTGTTAAAATTTGGACTAATGCTTGTTTATCATGGTTGAAAGTGCTGAAGTTTAAATCTTTTACTTTGTGGTGAATATTATGAGTGTGTACACTTCATTGGAGGATTCTGATTGTAAAAGTTTTTCCGGGTAGTTTCAGTTTGACTTCTGGGAAAGATTGGAGGTGGGAATGAAGCAGAAAGGTCATAAATATTTTGTTTTTGTGATTCTGGTGTTTCTGCTCTCAGGTATGTCTCTTAATTGATTGATTACTTTTTGCACTTAATGTGATGATTTTAGTTTTGTGTGCTGAAGAAATGTATGTTTTTTCACTATCTACTCGTTTAAAACTATGCCTCTTTGTTTATTTCTAGTACTAGCAGTATAGCATAGACATTTCACTTCTGGCTAGCACCTTCATCTCTTGATTTCTTTTTTTTTCCTTCTTGGAATTTGGTTGAGTCTTTGAACGATATGTTTGGAAAAGCTCAACAGCAAAGATGTTCTCCCTCGAAGCGATTTGCGTAAATTTTGACTTTGGAATAGGGTGTAGATAAGTTCTTGAGACCTTGATGTGATTTCAATTTTTTTCCTTCTGATCAAAAGCTGGGTGTTTCATGACAGTTGATGTTTTAAATGTTGTAATGATGAAGATGTATAAGAAAATATCAGTGCTTGTGTTTTTCGTTTGTGAAGTTTCACAAGTGAAGCATTATGCATACAATTCACGTCAAGTTCATATAGATTTGCTCATAAGCATGCAATGGAGATCACTTTGGGGAAATGGGGATGTATATTTATCTGGAAATTGATTGTGTCATTTGATGCGCAGTTTCCAGCATTACAAAGGCAACTGAGAGTAAAGATGGCTTCAAGCGGTGCGAACACATTGTCCAGCAGTGGGCATCTTCTTCAGTTGATTTGGAAGTCAAAGATGACAAACATGTCTTGCGAAACTTGCTCTTTTTTCTTCATGTCCCCAGGACCGGAGGACGAACATATTTTCATTGGTAAATATGGTTTCCCTCGATAAATTCCTTTCCCTTTGAGTGAGATAAGGAAAAGAACTGTTTCTATGAATTATATCATAATATAATCTGCATATTAGCTAACAGTCATATTGTCGTGTTTGTGCAGTTTTCTTAAAAAGCTTTATGCCAGCTCTTTGGAGTGTCCACGTTCATATGATAAGTTAAGGATTGATCCAAGGTAATAGATTTCTTCATTCTTTATGCATTAAATTGTTTGGCAAATATTGGACATTTCTATTTTCAAATTTGTTAGATGTTCTGTTAGAAGCTATAAGAAGGCCTTTTCCTGGAAACTAATGTCTAGTAGTGATGGAGCATCACCAAAGCAAGCTTATAACTTATGTTGTAATGAGAAATTGCATCAGGCATTCACCAGTGGAGCCTCTGATAGTGACTACTGATTTGCATTAAAGAAATCAAAGTATTTAGCTTTACTGAGAAGAAATAAATGGATTTTCAAACTTAAATACAGATTTCATAAGTCTGGTTATTTCAAAGCATCGAAGGTAGAGCTATTATATTAATCTTTTTGTAGTGTGCAAGAGCACTAAATCACTATGCTTTTACTTCAGTCAGTCTTCCTATCGTATTGTAGCAGAGAAACAATTCTGATTAGTACAATTTGTTCCATCTATTTTCTCTGCTTCCTCTTTTCCTTTTACCTTTTCGTGTCAGGAAATTTATTGATGGCTTCTCTCAATTTTACTACTTCTCTTTGCTGGTGCAGAAAACCAAAATGCCGCTTGTTGGTTACTCATGACGACTACAGCATGATGAACAAACTTCCCAAGGATGAAACTTCTGTGGTGACAATCCTTAGGAATCCAATTGATCGTGTTTTTAGCACCTACGAGTTTTCCGTGGAGGTAGCAGCCAGGTTCTTGGTGCACCCTAACTTAACATCTGCCACCAAAATATCTGGACGGCTGCGTGCAAAAAATACAATAAGCACTCTAGATATCTGGCCCTGGAAGTATTTGGTCCCTTGGATGAGAGAAGATCTATTTGCTCGAGTATGTCTTTTTAACAGCATTTGTCAATTCATCATCTTGCCCAGTGAGCTTTACAATTAAAGTTTGCCTCTATAGTTACAAATTATAGCATATATATCTAAAACCTTGTTCAACTAGATATATTAACCTGAAAACCATAGCTGCTTCCTTGCCATTGGAAGACAGAATTAACATTGTTTTGTTCTTGAGCATGTTCCCCAGTGTGGTCTGTACTTTGTATCAGCCATTCTTGAGGCAGTGATAGTTGCGGATGTCCTGTTTCTCAGACATTACATCATACTTTGCCTCTCTGTTTTATTTCGATGCTTCTTAGTTGCATTTATGTTGCTAAATGAAGTACCATATGCTTCTGCTCATAATTGTAGATAATTCCTCTTTCTAGTGTATAACAACTGGTCCAAAGCACAATATCTTGTCTATCTATTTGTTATTGATAAATGGTGTCTAATCAGAAGGGGAATTGAGATGCTTAGTGGAAGTATTCTTATCTAGTTATCCTGTTAGCACTGCCAAAGGTATCAACTTTAGAGAATTTCTTTTAAAATAACCAAAAAAGTGTCATCTTTGGAGAATATAAAATTAATTAGCATAACAAGAACCAGATCTGCCCCCAAGGCCTTGCTCAAGTGGCAAAGGGTGGAGGATTTGTGGCTGAGGTCACAAGTTCAAACCCCACACTATGCAAAGCGAAGCTTGGTATTTAAGTGGAGAATGGTAGAGGGGCGGCCCATTATCCACCAAGTTTAGAAGGTTGTGGTTGGTCTAAAGGGCGGGCCACAGACGGATTTCTTGATGTGGAGGAGGGTAGGCAGGGGCAGAAAGGCGGGGGTAACTTCTGTCATGCATTTTTCCATAGCATTATGAATTTATCTTGCATAATCACTAATATGTTGCATATCCTCTGGACTGCAGAGGGATGCAAGAAACCAAAATGGTCATTCTGTTGTTACAAGCACTAATCCATATGATGCGGAGGAGATAGTGATGCCTCTCCATGAGTATATCAATCACCCTATTGCTCGGGATATTCTTCACAATGGAGCCACATTTCAGGTGTTGCCTGGTTCTATATTTACAATATGAAACCTTTCGTCCTCCTTTTCTTTTTTTGTATTCTATTGCTTGGAATTCTACAAGAGCTTAAATTAGGGGTCCAACTTGGAACTTATGGGGGAAGGTTGTGAATTACATGCTTATGTTGGTATTTTTTACTATAAATTTCAGGTTATTCTTATGCTTGATTGGTTAATTGTTGTTTAACTGGTTACTGGAGCTGCTGTTGGATTCTTTTTCATTTCATTTTTTCAGAAGAAATTGGCAAACTGAAATTCAAACTGAAATGAAACTGCAAATTGATTTCAACTTTGAATATCTTGACCCTAGAACAGTCTCAGATACTGCCTTGTGGCCTAGATGCTGAGATACTGCCTTGTGGCCTAGATGCTGTATTATGAAACAGTGTCTTGCTGTAACTATCTTTTTTTTTTTTTGAGCATTTCTCTGCAAAATAGATTATTCAATTAATGCAGAAAAAACAGAAGTATCAATGATATAAGGTGACAGTCTTTACCATTTCATTGGGTTTAGCATAGGAGGGACTCTTTCTTAGAGATTTGAAAAGAAAAAAAAACATTATTGTATGCAAGAGCAATGTTGGACGTGTTTTTCTTTCTGGGGGGGTGGGGAGGGGTGGTGGTGGTAAAGTAATAAGAAATTTTCAAGAAGATGCAGAATAATACAAATGTTCGGAGGATAACAAAACTTAGGGATTGAGTCTCTCTCTCGGGCGGGGCATCAACTACATGTCTCTTTACCGATTAACCAATTTCTAAATGCTGGAGTAGATCCTAACCAAAAAGACTAAACTAGTACCAGGGAGCTAACAAAGTTCAAAAAGTTCTCACGGGAACCTATAGGTTAAAGGTTGTGCCAACTATTTAGATACAAAAGACATCTAGCCTTGAGGGAGTGATTTGGAGTTAATAATCATAAACCTTCAAAACATCTGTTGTTCCTTTCTAACCATACACACTAATTTTGAAGCTTATGGGTTCTAGATTCTGATCTTTTAAGTTACTGGGTCCTAATCTATACATATTCAATGTATTTTGAAGAGAAACAAAAGGCCTAAAACATAGCTATTGGGTTCGGTCGAACCTCAAGGCTACACTCTAGCTCTGGCCTTGCTCATTTGTGTATCATACTAGGTGCCAGACCTCATTCTTGTAGTCTATCTTCTCTATTGACAAAATAAGAAGTTATTGCTTCAGTGAAAAAGATTCTTGGCATACAAGTGGATACAAAAGATGAGAGCATACACAAAAAGTATTTCTCTACCAATAACATCCAATCTACTATACTGTTTGAAACCTTGTGGTGCACCAACTGCATATCATGCTTTTAACTGTAGCTGGGGTCATACATTGTGTGCCACAAAGATACAGTGCTGTTTTGTCTAAACAAGACGTTTTTTTGAAACATTGAATGTTTTCGTTTATACATGGAATTGAGGATATAATCAATCTTCTCTCTCAAGAGGTTTTTTGAAACATTGAATGTTTTCGTTTATACATGGAATTGAGGATATAATCAATCTTCTCAGTTCTCTCTCAAGAGGTTTTCTGAAACATTGAATGTTTTCGTTTGTACATGGAATTGCGGATATAATCAATCTTCTCTCTCAAGAGGTTTTTTGAAACATTGAATGTTTTCGTTTATACATGGAATTGAGGATATAATCAATCTTCTCTCTCTTTTCATTATAAATGACTATTTTCATTTGGTACTTGTGTCAAAGTATTTAACAGATATAACTGTAAGCTCCAAAATATCCATCCGGCTAGCCATACAAAAGAGGAATACTTTCTTTATACCAAAGCTATAATTGGAACAAATATTCCCATTTGACTTTCCATGTTGGTCTCGTCCTTGAGAAAATCTCCTTCGACTTTCCTTCTATATCATCCTAAACAAACAGAAGGAAGCTATCTTCCGTATCTTCATCTAACTGGCCTCCTTCCTATCCATCCTTCAACTCAAATAGCATTCATTACCATTAGACATCCACATGTTAAGCTTTTCAGCAGCTGTGGCATATGTGTCAACTTCCTTCAAGGTTAACGTCCACGTCATCAGATTGAGCTAAAACTATCTTCTCTTATAAGATTGACTTAACTGACTGAAACCAAGTCAATTATTAGGTTTCTTTTAATAAAATGATAGGTTCTTATATAAATTGTTAGCTGTACGGAATAGTAAGATAAACCTAAAAAATACCAAACCGTCAAATAAATTAATAGGTGAAAAATATATTTCACGTAGTAAGTTTAAACCCAAACCCCACTTGTGGAATTCCATTGGGTATGTTGTTGTATTAAGTTTAAAATAATGAAAACATTAAATTTTCGCCTTAGGCCTAGGTGATGGGAACGACAACTAGCCAACGGGTAATTCACATCCAAATTCCCAACGCTGAAACCTATTATGCTACTTATATTGAAGCTAAATTAGTTTTAGCATCTCGAGTAGTAACTAGTAAATTACAAGGTATAAGATATATTTCCCCCAGATCACACCATTGACACCCCTCCTCACAACCCCTCCCACCTCACTGGGGGTCCCTTCTCCCTAACAAAAGAAAATGCTTGAAGTTGTTTCATCTTGCTGATAGTGTCTAATTTATAGGTCGCAGGACTTACAAACAGCTCTTATCTGACAGAGGCACATGACGTTCGTCACTGTGTACTGAAGTATCAGTCTCTCGGAGATTATGTGCTTAAGGTTGCAAAGGTAATCAAGCCACGTTAAATCAAGTTTGACTCTGAGTAATATACTCTGCGGCATCCGCTTCTTGATGATGGTCAGAATTATGGTAGATATCTATAATTTTTTGCAGAAGAGGTTGGATGATATGTTGTATGTTGGACTCACAGATAACCACAAAGAATCAGCGACCATGTTTGCAAATTTAGTCGGTACTCAGGCCATTTCACAGTTCACTGGATCAACATCACATGGAGATCATACTGCTAAGAACAGCTCTGGTCAGTTTAGAAGCTATATAATTTAACTGAATTGATTCCTTGGCTAGAAATATTCCCCCTTTTCTTCTAACGGCAGCATATAACAGTCAATGAATGTGTATTGATTTGAACAGGCCAAGCAGTGACTCTGCTATGCACCTTTTTCTATAATTCTTCTTGAGGGTGCAGGGTACTGAATTTGTCACTGAGGCTTCCACCTTACGAGAGGCCAATCTTGGCGGTCCCATTTTTAAAATAATAATTATTCTTCTTCAAAAAAATCCTGTACTGGTTACAACTAGAAGTTGAGTTTTAGAAATGTTTCAAAAGCGGAGTTTATAGAATTGTTTCAATGATTAATTTTTCAAGAGTGACACATTTTCTGCTAGAGTTTAGTGTTGTTCAAGTTGGAGTGTAGGACGCTTGACTGTAGTTTTGACGGTTACATCATCTGCTTTTGCACAGAACAGGGCTCTTCACTGCTAGAATCTGATTTTGATACAACTTATAACCATGTAAGCTCTCTGTCTCTCTTGACATGTGATCATTAATTGCCCAATTTGCTCTAAGTACCTGTTCGAGTAGCAAATTAAGTTGTGATCTAAATTCTTCACTTTGCCAAACTTCAGAGCAACAGCTCAAACCAAAAGCCCAATCAAGTCTCATCAGCTGAGCAAGGTGAAGCAACAAAGGAAAATGTAAGCCCATTGTGATGAACTCCAAGAGGACATGTCTCTGCTCTAACTGCAACATATGTGAACTTCCTAAGTTTAACTTTTCTGCCGCCATAATAGATGACTGCAGGAAAACTCATGGATGCATACGAGAGTTGCATTTCGAACTTAAGGAAGACCCAGTCTGAAAGACGTATAAATTCTCTAAAGAAAATTCATCCAGCAAATTTTACAAAGGAGGTAGCGAAATTGTGTTCTGTTTTTCAATCTCTTGCAATTTTCATTTTCCTTGATAAGCGCTGCTGAACTTTTCAAGTATGAATCCAAGTACATTGTTTTTGCCCACTTATCATCATAGTTTCAAATTTGATAGGCACGTCGTCAGGTGTCTGAAAACCTTCTTCAAGAAATCACATCATTAAACCACCTCGATGTGGAGCTTTATAAATATGCCCAGACGATCTTTGCAAATCAACACAAACGGATGTTACTGAACAAGGTTGTCACGGTAAGTGCCTTCGTTACCCAGTTAGTGTTTACTATAGTCCATGCCCTTGATTCTGTGAATGGGATAAATAAAGAACTGAGGAAGACCTAGAACTTTTGCTTATAATTAATATCATGTGTATGTTGTATTAGTTATATTAGTAGTCTATTTTGTTATGTTGCTCAGATTTCATCGCATTTAGCTTGTTATAATATATAACTACGTTGAATCTGGCCTCTGAGAATTATTATTCACGAAGGGCAGCCATAGAGCAACAGTAAAATTGTCTTCATGTGACCGATAAGTCATGGATTGAGCAGCAGAATCAGCCAAGGATGCTTGCATTAGGGTAGGGCGCCTACATCACACTACCTCAGTATGGCCCTTTCCCTGGCCCTGCGTGAAAGCCGCACTACACTGCCCTTTTTTGAAAAAAATTATTATTCACGCAGCAAATATACTGATGAGATAGAGGCGTTCCAGTGGCTTCAATAATGTGTCCTATAGTTGCTGTGGTGATTCACAGAATCATTATTCGTTCCTCCAATTGGCATGATAATTTCTTCTAAATCACGAACCTAGATACAGAGGTCTTTTACAAACGCTTATCTATCAATGAAGACGTTCCTTTTACTTGGTGATGTCCTCTGATCTCTCATTTATTCAACACATCTTTCATCATTGCATTCACTACATAACGCTAGAGCACATTAGCGTCTCATCCTGAACTAATATATGTAAGACATGGTTTTTGGTGAGAGCATTGTATCTTACCACATGTTTGTGTTATTTTGCAGAACCAGCTGGATAGTGGTTTCGATGATTCATATCGTGCATTTTCTTGGGAAGCCATTTCTGTTGCCGTTTTCATGCTCTTTGTGCTTCTGTTTGCTGTCCTATATGTAACTGCAAAAAGAAGAACATCAAAACTTAAGTTGTGATATCACCAACATAAATGACACATTACAAAAAATAGAGAAATTGAATAGGAAGATTAAGAGAAAAATAGCTCAGGAAACATGTAAGATTGCTCAAGCCTCATTAGTGTAGGTAACTACACATGCATTTTTTGAGTAAAAGCAAAAGCTTTATGAGTTAATGTAAAATTTCTATGCTTTTTATATCAGTTTCAGTTCTCTTCTTTGGCAACTGGTTCTTAGTACTATATGTTTTTTCTAATAGTGAGTTGAGCCGAGGATCTATCGGAAACTGTCTCTTTACTTTGTGAGGAGGTAAAGCTATCCTCCCTGGACTCTATTCGTGAGATTTTAGTGGATATATTTCTATAATTTTTTCCAAGCAAGGGTTCAATGAAGAACCTCAGAGAGAAGCAAATAATGTTTATATTTTTCAAACATGTTTGATTGAAAATCAAACTACTGGTATCGAGGGTTTATCAGAAATGATTTTTTTACCCCTCAAAGGCAGATTTGTATATATCCTAATCTCTTCAGGTTCGACTCGTGAATTTACACTGTGTATCTTATTTGAACATGACCTTAGGGTCATTTTGCAATGCAAGTAAAACATACTAGGCAGTCTTCTTTTTTATGTGTTCGAGTTTTGATAGATAGAACTATTTGACACTCATGAGTGGAAGATGACATATATCATGTGTAACAAGTTGAGTTGTGCGCAAATTGATTCAAACATTATGTTCAGAAAAAGGGTGATGGTACAACTTATTATTTGACACTCGTAAGTAGAAAATAATATATATTATGCATAATAAGTTGAATTGTGTGAAAGTTGATTCAAACATCATGATGCAAAAAAAAAAAAAAAAAAGTGTGATTGATACAACTTAAATTTCAAAATCTCTCTTTTTTTCTTTTTCTCTTTATGAGTGTAAACACTATTATATGTCTTGGAATAAAAGAAAAGGGAATTATCTCATCCCTTAGCTTCTACTTCTCCTTTTTAATAAAGTTAACTAAAATAATTGTAACTTTCAATTGATAAAACCTAGGTCAAACTTTTGGTATAAAAATATTTTTAATTTTTTTTTCTTTTGTTTTTAACTAGATTAATAATCAAACCTACTTCCAGAAAAGCTCACATTTTTTTCACAAATTTTTAAATCAATTTCTTCATCAATTTATATCAAGACAATGTCATTTACAAATAACATACATATTATACTTTATATTTATCAAATATATCAATTTATGACAAATTTTCATACATATAAACATACAAAAATAATAACTAAAAATCATTTCAACAAAGAAAACTGTCCAATTAGCACACAGTAACATTATTGATTCAAATTATTATTGTCAGATTTATTTTTATTTTTTGGATGGGATCAAAGGAAAATAAATCCAAAAAAGATGTAAAATTATTTTTCAGAAATAATAAAATTATTGTTTTACCCATTTATAGGACCATCACCAATTTTAGACCCCACTCAACAGCTAAGCAATTATCAAATATACTAACAACTTAGGTCCCATGCTATCAAAATTATTGAACAATTTATTTTTATAAAATAATAAATAATAATAACATTTCGAAGCATAAAGTAAAATATAAAAATTATAGATACACATATTTTTTAAAAACTCATAAAGTAGAATTTGGTCGTTATCTATAACAAAAATAATCGTCTCTATTAGATAGGTAACCTCAATTTAGAATACAGTCTTTGTATAATAAGTTGCGAGTATTTACACAAAGTTTACGTAACATATGAATGACTAAGTGATTAAATAACTAATAACTATGATAAATTTAGAATATTACAAATAATGAGATTAAAAATATACATTTAAAAGTTAGATATGATTAGTCATATAGCATAAGAATTTAAATTAAATATTTATGACTTTATGAAGAACTAAAAATATATATTTTTTAATTATAATTAAGTTATCATATTAATATTTCAATTGTTATTTTTTTTAATTTGATATAATCGTCGAGTGTAAGTAAAAGTAATCGCATCTCATAATATCACTTGTTTATGCTATAGTTTGATAATAGATTTTGGATTTGAAAATCAAAAAATTTGAATTTCGAAATTTGAAAGAAAAATAACATTTTCATGAATGAAGGTAAATTTCTCCCAGAACTGCTTTAAAGATTAAATTTTTAAAATTTAATTAAATTGCATGGTCAAACAAATATTAATTTTTTTAATTAAATCTAATCTAAATTTTACGGTCAACTATTAATTAATTATATTTATCAAATATTTTGACCGATCAACTAAACATGAAAAAACTCCTCACCAAACACACCCTTACACTACTTTTTTTTTTCCTTTTTTTGCACAAAAACCTAAATTCTAGAAAATTGAAATTCCAAAACTCCAAATCAACCATAAAATATTTCAAAAAAGTTTTTTTTAAAAAAAAATTCCCCCATTTTCATTTCTAATAAAATAAAAATAATAAAAAAATCTATTTGTTGTTTACCTCTATCTATATCCCTTCTTTCTTTACCCTATCTTATTTGTTGCTCCTCTCCTCTACCAAAAAAAAAAGACCTTTCTTTAACTTCAATGGCATTCTCAAGGGTTTAAGGGTTTTTCTTTGTTCCAAATGTAAGTAAACTTTCTTCCTACATGCAAAAAGAATTAAAATTTAGTACTTTTTTCTCATACCCATTTCACCATTTCACCAAAAATTAAGGAACCCAACCCCCCACCCCCACCCCACCCCAAGCCTAGGTCTTTTCAGTTTCTTCAAGAAAAATGGGGGTTTTTTAAAGCTATTTTTTTGGTAAAAATGGCTAATTTGGGTTTTTGGGTCACTGAAAATGTATGGTTCTTGAGTTTTTGGGGATTAATTTTCTGTATTTTTGTTGCATTTTCTTGTTTGGCCGACATGTTTGTGCTTGCTTAGGTTTCTAGGGCAAAAGTTTTTGTTTTTGGGAGTCATTGTATAGTTTAGGAAAGTGACAGATAAAACGTTGTCGTTTTTAATTAGGACCAAAATTACTAAAAAAATTTAATTTTTATTATTTGTGTTTCTCCTAATTTGGTTAAGAATGATGAAAAGATTCTCTTTTTTTTTTTTTTTTGCAGTAATCCCTTGATTAAATGGTTTTTCCTTATATTATGTAATGGGGTATTTTTATTTGTTTTAATTAATTAAGCTAATTAGATGAAGATTCAATTTATACTTAAAAGACTAATTAGAATCCTTTTTTTAAGTATAATTTTTAGTGTATTTTACCTAATATGTCTGTATTAACTTTCTTTCCTAACTAATAAGGTTCTGCATTAGTAAATTAAACGTGTTTGAATAGGTAAATAAAATCCAATATTGTAGATAGGCGTTACTCTTGACACATTAGTAAAAAATTAACATAAATGGTGAAAGATAATTTTGGAAAAAAACATAATCTATATGGTGAGTTACATGTACAAAAGTTTGTGCGTTTGTTCTTTTTGAATAGTTTTAGTGGTGAAAATCTTTGTTACAACTTTTTGGTGTTATAAAGTTACAATCTTTTTTGTTTGTATCTCAGAATATGACTATGGTTGAACATGGTAATTATATGGATGGAGTTCCTACTGGTCCTATTGTTGATGATGACTTTGATGACATACTGAATTTCTTGGATATGCCCATGGAAAGTTTGGAAGAAGATGGACTAGGTGGGGTAGAGTGGGATGCTAGTGAGTCCAAGTTTCTTGGACCAATCCCTATGGATGCTCTTATGAATTTCCCGCCCGTGCCTCAAGGCAACATCGGCAATGGTCTGGTGAATGCAGTGGCAAAACCGCATCCTCCGGTAAGTTGTTCAAGTTTTCTTGTATAGATGAATGTATGAATGCTGTGTGTAGCCATGTGTGTTTTTTTATTTCTTTTGTGTTTAGATGAATGTGAGAGTTGGTGCCGACTTATGATTTTTGTTTTAAAGTAGTTGATTTTTAGTTCTTCGTTATGTTGTTGATAATAAGGGTGAACAAGTGTTGTCAAAGCGCACTTAAGCCCTAAAATGAGGCTCAAAACTTGTTGAGCGTTTTGCATCACTTGATGTGTGTGTCGCTGTGACAAACTTTTCCTTGCGAATGAGCATTTCTTGAAGAGGTGATACTAAACAATTGAAATTTCACTTTATAGGTAGAAAAATTCAATTTTTTTATCTATACATTTGTTATTCGTGTTTATAGTTGTTAGTCTTGGACTAAACATATATATCTTTAATAATATATATGTATTTGTTTTCTCCATTTGCTTCTTGTCTGATTAAAGCCCGTGCTTTATTTGTCGCTTCTCCATTTGCTTCTTGTCTGATTAAAGCCCGTATTTTATTTGTCGTTTCTCCATTTGATTCTTGTCTGATTAAAGCCCCTGCTTTATTTGTCGTTTCTCCATTTGCTTCTTCTCTGATTAAACCCATGCTTTATTTGTTGTTTGGCTTAAAGCCGCGACAGACCTTGTCTGATTAAAGCCCGTGCTTTATTTGTCGTTTGGCTTAAAGCCCCGACAGACCTTGTCTGATAAAAGCCCGTATTTTATTTGTCATTTGGCTTAATGCCCCGACAGACCTTAGATTTTTTATTTTTTTTGCATTTTTTTTTTATTTTGATAACATTGGGGTAAGTAAATGAATGGATGGTTGGGACAACCATCCATCTTTGACTTGGAAGACTATAAACCGGGGTTTGTGTCAAAATTTTGAAATTTGTGCTTTTCTTTTTTTTTTTTTTTTGGTTGGTGCTCCCTGCTTTTGAAGGGTGAATTTGGCTTTACTTGCACATGTCCTGTATCTTCATGTTCCTGCCATGCCTCTATGATTTTCAATTATGAATTCACATATGAAAGCAATGGCATGGAGTA
The DNA here is from genome assembly GCA_000787875.1 of Solanum virginianum. Classification (NCBI taxonomy): domain Eukaryota; kingdom Viridiplantae; phylum Streptophyta; class Magnoliopsida; order Solanales; family Solanaceae; genus Solanum; species Solanum virginianum. The sequence goes on along the minus strand of BAUE01068768.1, from coordinate 11,976 downwards.
AATTTGGCTTTACTTGTACATGTCCCGTGTCTTCATGTTTCTGGCATGCCTTTGTGATTTTTAATTATGAATTCACATATGAAAGCAATGACATGGAGTAAATTTGGCTTTACTGTCACATACCGTTTATCTTCATGTTCTTTCCATGCGTCTACAGTTTTCAATAATGAATTCACATATGAAAGTAATAGCATGGAGAGTGAATACCGGCTTTACTTGGACATACCCTTTATCTCTTGTTCCTGCCAAGCCTCTACAGTTTTCAGTTATGCATTCATGAATTAAAGCAATGACATTCTTGTTCGGAAGTTCAAGGTTCGAGAAACAAAACACAGCCTATGTAGTGGTATTGTATGACCATGCTTGATTCCTAGTAAAAAATATAGCGCTTTCTTAATGTGATTTTGTTGCCATTTGGCATTGCTTTTCTTTTTCTTTCTCTTTGTAATCCATCCTTTGTCTTTTATCTGCACGTGTAGCCCTTTGCATTCCCCAAACAGCTGCGCAGAAAAAAAGAATTTTCTGTTTGTTTCCTTGTTACACTTGTTCTTCGTTTGTGTTTTTCTATTCCTCCAAATTTCTCATTTGTAAAAGCTTCATGTATGAAGGCCTGGACCTGACATGGAGTTCTGCCTGAAAGATAAAATTAAATACTGTACCAGCTTGCAAAATGTTACAGGATTGAAAAGGAAGGATGAAATATATGTTTAACTTTACCTACTTGGCGCCATTAAAGTAAAAGGATATGGTGTACTTGTCAAAGAAGTGTAGGTGTTCCAATGCAGAAGCTACAATAGAAGACTGGGTTACGGGAGTTGTTCATTTTTTATTTCTTCTGCTAATGAAAATTCGTTGCTGGAAATAGCTTGCTCAAATCACAATCATTCTTCATGTGCTATAGCGTATGCCGGACTTGTAGTGCTATGTTGTACCGTAGGGATTAGGCAGGTACAAAAATTCATCTTGTAAGTATTTTGCTTGCTTAAAGAATGAAGTTTGTAATGTAGCTTATATAAGTTTCTACAATTGCTTACAAGTAGTGACGTTGAGTCACAGTTGTCTGCTATTGGAGCTGACTTATTAAAGAATTCTCTACTCTTTTTTAAAGTTCTTAAAGATTAAAGAACCTTAAGGTTGAGCTTTGTCTCGTTTTCCCGAGGGATTAGGCTTGGTGGAGTCTGGAAGCAGTGTGTTTGCTGTAGTATTAGCCTTATACATGTTGCTTCTTCCTTATATATCTGCTATCATATGTTGTCCTTCTTGTTTCAATTATTACCACATTATTTTGTTGTAGTTACTTGTTTCATTTATTTTTGCTGTTCCATTTGTGGATGCCCTGTACTGCTTTCTGCATTGATCCACTGATGTATTTCTATTTTCATAACTACTTTGATTTGCTGGATTTTAGCCAAGGGTCTTTGGGAAACAGCCTCTCTACCTCCACGAGGTAGGGGTACGGTTTGCATACTACCCTCACCAGACCCCACTTGTGGGTGTGTAATATGTTGCTGTTCTGTTGGTTTCTGGAAAGATTGGGTTGGACAGAGTCGGGAAAGATGAAGTTCTTGCATCTCTCTGGAGATTCCTTTCTCTTCATAGCCCATCTGTCATAGAAAGTTTTGATCTTTCAATGAAAGAGTTAATTGTGTGCTTCATATAACAGGACATCGAATCTTGGTGAAGGCACTCGAGTCGCTGACCATAAAGATTAAGAAAATTCATGAGACCAAAGGATTATGAACTTTCTCTTAAGCCACTATTTCATCTGAGTACTATTTGTTCCTTGCACCTTGATTATCATATTGTTTTGTTGTAGTTTCGGTTTTGTTACTATCTGTTGTAAGGTTTGTGTTCACTCTACCCTCCTCAGACCCCACTTTGTGGGACTACACTGGGTATGTCGTTGTAACTCCTAAAGAGTAGTATAGAGTAGAAACTGTTTTTCGCTTTTATCACATTAGTTCCTAATTTAGTGCTATTCTATCAGATGAAACTCACCGATGTCCAAGGGACTGGTACATTCCAGACACAGAGTCCAGTTTCAGTTCTTGAAGGCAGCAACTCCTCCTCTGGTGGAAAGAGCATATCCATCAAACATGACCCTGTCATTCCCGTACGTCCTCGCTCCAAGCGTGCACGACCTTCAGCTGTTAATCCATGGGTTTTAATGGCTCCCATATCTTCTACAAGAGCTGCATCCAGGAAGGCTTCTGACGCCAGAAAGGGGAAAGAGAAGAAGAGAAGATTGTCATTGCTATCAGGTGCCAAGGAGTCCATGAAAACCTATGCTCAACAAATCGATGATGATACAGTGCTTCAAATCAACAAATCGCAGCAGCCTAGTTTTGTCAAAAAATGCACACATTGCGAAGTCACAAAGACTCCACAGTGGAGAGAAGGACCACTGGGGCCAAAGACACTGTGCAATGCTTGTGGAGTTCGCTATCGTTCAGGTCGTCTATTCCCAGAGTATCGACCAGCTGCTAGTCCTACATTTGTTCCATCTGTGCACTCAAACTCTCACAGGAAAGTCATAGAGATGAGGAAAAAATCTGTGTATGGAGCAACTGAAGTTGAGGAACCTCAGAAGGTGATCATGGGAAGAAAGAGAGAAGCTTTGCCAGAACCAACTATTGTTGCTGATCCTTCGATGTCGCCAGCGCCAGAGTTTGTTCCTATGAGTAGCTATTTATTTGATGTATACTGAAGAGATGATTATACTTTTAGTTAGGAGCTTAATCTAGTTTATTGTTAAATTTTCGACGAGGGGCACAGGTGGTTCTGGTGGTATGGTTCACTACTCTCCTGCTTTAAGAGGTTGATGTACAAATGTTGAATCTTTAGGTGTCTAGGTTAGATACTTGATTGGAGGTTTAGAAGGAAAAAGCTCTGAGTCAAATCTTTGATGAAGCTAAATTCCTCTGATGTAAAAACTGAACTAGATATAGTAAGATGGTTAGGTTTCATTTTTAGCCCCTTTGATTTGACCTTCAATATATTTTTCATGAGTCATGGTGTCAACTGGTACTCTCATTGGAGTTTTACTAATTCGGAATTGCACCAAGTAGGGCATGTTCAAAGATAGCATTATCTATTGAGGATTTTCTTCGTTTCTAAGGTTCAGAATTGAGATCTCTATTTAAGGAAGGAGCTATCTTGTCCATAGCATCTCTATCGAGGATTTTCTTCCCATCTAGGGTTCAGAACTAAAATCTCTACTTAAGAAAGAAGCTATCTTATCCATTGCATCTCTATCGAGGATTTTTTTCGTATTTAGGGTTCAGAACTGAGATCTCCACTTAAGGGAGGAGCTATATTATCCATTGCATCACTCGTTACAACCTCTTCCATGTCCTTTTGCTTCCTACCGAAGTTGTGAATGTATCCTTGGTGACACATTATTCAACAAGTCTAAAGACTAAAAGGTCATGCATGTGTATTAATTCATTTAATTTATGTTCATTGTTTTTGAAAGGCGGATGTTTTTTTTTTTTAGAGTTTATGTGAAACGAAATATAAATTCAGCTAATTTTTTTTGTGTTATTCCATAAATTTTTAAATTTTTATGGTTGATTTTGTTTGAGCTCAAATTTTTCGAGTTCGTTAATGATGTCCTGTTAAATGATACTCACTATTTTCGAAAGGTGGACATTGTCTTTATTTTTTAAAACTTAGGCATCATGAAATAATAATTCAAAATTATCTCTATTTTTCGTATTTTTGAAATACGTGTGACTAAGTCCATTTGAGCTCAAATTTTATGGGCACATTGGTAGTGATCTACTAAATGATATTCATTATTTTTTAAAGATGGATGTCAACTTTTTTGCTTTCTTTTTTTTTTTTTAAGCTTGTGTGTCACAAAATAGGAATTCAGGATTATTTCAATTTTTTGTGTAGCCCATAAAATTTTCAAAATATGTCAATTCTATTTGAGCTTAAATTTAGAGGGTCCATTGGTGATGACCTACTAAATGTTGGATGTCTTTTTTTAGAGTTTATGCGTCATCAAATAAAAAGTCAAAATTATATCAATTTTTCTTATGTAGTAGTTAATAAATTTTTAAAAATATGTGTGACCGACTCTGTTTTTGCACAAACATTGTGATTCATTATTGACGACTTATTATATTATATTCGTTATTTTTTAAAGGAAGACATGACTATTTTTGAAGTTTATGTATCACAAAACAAGAATTAAGGTTTATCTCAATTTTTCATGTGTATTAGTATATGATTTTTTTGAATGTATGTGACAGACGCTGTTTGAGCTCAAATTTTATGGATCCATTGATGATAACCAATTAAATGATACTCGTGATTTTTGAAAGGCAAATTCACTTTATTAAAGTTTATATGTCATGAAATAGAAATTCAAGATTACCTTAGTGTTTTGTATCTATTAGTTCTTACATATTTTAGAATAGGTATGATCAACTTTGTTTAAGCTCAAATCGTATGGGTGCATTGATGATGACCTATTAAATTATACTCATTGTTCTCGAAAGCTGAATATACACCAAATAATTATTTGGGTTAGGCTTATACTGTTGAAGGAAATTGTCAGAATTTGTAAATTTGTCCGTTTTGATTAACTCCAATTTAACACCTACATCTACCTCAAATAAACTTAAATTTGAAATATTACTTACATTTATCATAAAAACAAAATTTGCTCATCAATTTGCTAACAAAATAAATCAATCAAACTCATTTTACAATAATAATAATTTGCCATTATTTTCAAAATTTTCCAACACCCCCCATTTATCTTCAAACTTATCAACCATCATAAACTTTAGTGGGCCAAAGGAAGGGCCACAATGACAAATCACAACAGCCCATCAGATTGATAAGACCCGGCCCAATAAGAATCCTTTAGGCCCATAAACTTCCTTGTTTTGTCCTTTAAATGAGTTAATTTTATTTTTATCGTTCACGATAAAACTTATGCGTAGTTGGACATGAAATCTTTCGAAAGCAAAGTCATATTCGGATATAATTTGTGAATATCTCGCGAAAAGATTTATTTATTAAAGATCTAAACCTATCCAAAATAGTGCAAATTACACAAATTTAAGGGGTTGTAATTATTTGGAGCTTTGGACCACCCAACCAAGTTTTTATGTTGGGTGATAATTTGATGTAATAATATGTAGTATAGTTGATCATGATTTAGTAATAATATCATGTACTTGTAGCTTTGATATACATAATTCAAATGTGTTAATTAATGAAATTGATGAATTCTTTTATTCACCTAGTTATTATCTATAATAATCTAAATAAGTGATGAAGATTATTTGAATACACTTGGCACATGGTAGGTCCATTATCTACTATGCCATGTTGAAATGAGTAAACAAACCAATAATAATGTACATGGTTTCTTAGGTGATTAATGAAGCATCTTGTGAATAATAAGATATCATATTTAATTTCAAAAGAGGCAAAGGTATTAAATGACTTTAGAACAACAATAATAACATAGCTGGTGTAGTTCCGCAACATAGATTTACACAAGGTAAAGTATATACAAATTTTAATCTTACTTCATGGAGATAGAAAGACAAACGATTCAGGCAACGCATATCAAAGAACATACATAAGCAAAGAGATGTAAAAATTACTAGAGAAAACGTAACATAGCTTACAATAAAAGAAACAACAACGTAATGCAATAACAAAAACACAATCGAGAAGAACATAAATCACGAAATGAAACTATGTTAAACCACTAATACTGCTGATATAGAGGAGAACCATATACGAAGCTTTAAACTATCATCAAACCTAACACACAGACTATTAAACGATGTTACCATTTGTCAAAAATTCTTAAAAGTAATTAGGGTTATCTGATATCTGAAAAGAGATAGCTCGCGCCTCATAAAATTAATTCAAGTGCGTGAAAATCACTAATACTGCTGATACAAAGAAGAGACAGATACGAACCTTCAAACTGACACCAAACCTAACATGTAAACTATTAAACTATGTTACCATTTGTCAAGAATTCCTAAAGTAACTAGGATTATTCGATATCTGAAAAGAGGTAGCTCACGCCTCATAAAATTAATTAAAGTACGTGAAAATTACTAACAGTACTGATATAAAAAAGAAGTAGATACGAAGCTTCAAACTACCACCAAATCTAACATGCAGACTATTAAACGATGTTATCATTTGTCAACATCTGAAAAGAGCTAGCACACGACTCGCAAAATTAATTAAAATGCATGAAAACTGACTCAGACAGCAAGTGGCACACTTTGGGTAGTGGTGCATTCATTGAATGTTGTTTGGTCCCCTTATTTATTACTAGTATTTGCTCTGTAAATGCCATGTGATCTTTCTCACTGAAAAGTCTACAAAATTATTGGCACCATTTTGAGTCCTCTGCAATGGGCCTAGTCCAATACTTCACCTGGTCCATACTCTAATTAACTGAGATCTTTTGTTTCAACTTTTTGTCATACCTACTCTTTAAAAAAACAAAAATTAAAAACATCCAAATTTAAAAATTTTAGTATTTATTTATTATTTTTAAATAAAAAAAACCTTATATTATACTTCTTTTTTTTCAAATAAGTATTATTCTAATAAAATCAACAACAGTTGGATAAGTGGAGCATGTTAGGATAAACCAGAAAAGTTTGAGTAGAGCTACACGCTCATTCAATAAGTATCTCTTGAAAATTGAACACTATTAAGAACATGGAGTATAAGAATATAGTTGAAAAAATATATTAATCTTTATCTTAAACTTTTAAGATGACATTCATTTCGTGACAGATGTAATAATAACTTTTTTTGGTTGAAATGAGGACTCTACTACTTCTTCTGTTTCAATTTACTTGACTCAATTTCTTTTCTAGTTCGTTTTAGTTTAAGATTATAAAATTAAGAAAAAAAAATATTAAAAACACCTTTGAATTTGACGCAAATTATTAGTTTCATCCTCGAGCTATTGATAGTCTTAGAAACATTCCTTTACTTGATTAACTAAACTAAAATACATTCCCCAAACTATCACAAGTATTAAAAATACTCCTAAACTTGATAAAAATTTAGGGGTGTATTTCACTCTTGTTACAAGATTCGTGGTACATTTAAGTTCAGTTAGTCAAGTAAAAGAGTGTTTTTAATACTATCAATAGTTCAGGGATGAAACTAATAATTTGTACCAAATTTAGGAGTGTTTTTAATATTTTTCTCTAAATTTAAAAAAAACATTGATACATTCTATATAATTTTAATTTAAGATCAAATATAAATACTTTAATTTTTAAAATTTCGTGTTAAAGTAAAATTAGATAAAGTGAGGGACAAGTGGCACATGGGCTAATAAAAAGAGGACCAACTAGTGAACTAGCTGAAGATAGCAAAGTACCACCAAAGGTAGCGATAAAAACGCGAAGGAATAAGTATTCATTCATTTTTAATTAAAAATTTTAAATTTAAACTTTTATTTGATACATGAAGTAAATTTAATCGAATTTCAAATTAAATATTTAACATAATTCTTTTTTTTAGAAAAAGGTGATGATACTGAAAATTTTGTCAGAGGATGACATTGATGCTGTTAGGTTGCTGCTGGGCTTTATCCTTTATTTTCTATAAACTGACAATAGCTTTATCCTTCCTTTTCTTCTTTTTGTCTTTTACTATTCAATTCAATAATGTGTGCAAAAGTTTTTCTTTTTAATTTGATTAAATTTATATTTGCATTCAAAAATTTTATATTGAAAGTACAAAAGTTGTTCTATCAATTGATGAGTGTTCTTTTCTTTTTTCTATATTTAGAGGTGAAGATTCCTACGATATATATTGAGTTTGAACTTTACATATATTTTTTGATATATAGATATAGTTTAGTTTTATGGCTTTCTTTTATAAGGAATATTTATTTTACACATAAAAGATATTCAACCTTATACTTAAAAAATTTAAAAAGATCAATTTCTTTTATTCAATTTATAAATGATCAAAAGATCTCATTTTCTCGAAAACTTTCTAGCTTATCTTTAATATAAAGTTTTGAATGTGGCTCTAATAATTGAAATGGTTGGTGTTGGGTCACAAAACTATAGTACATATAAATGTTCCACAATGAAAATTTATTTATTTGTGGATTAAGGACCACTTAAAAAGAAATGGTTGGAACAATTGCTCAGCCCTATTATTAAATAGTACTAGTTGGTTTTATTTGTGACAAGATTTATAATAAGAAAACAAAGGTGTAGTATATAGTAGTACTTAATATAAACTCTTAAAATTAGTGAAATGTAGAAGGACTAAGTAAGGGGGATGGGATGGGGGTCACATTTAATGCTTCTTAAAGTTCTTTTTGCTGTTGGCTTGATGTGGTATGTCTGTTATAAAACTTACAATGTTGCTTTCTTCCCCTCACAACCACTTGTCACCATCAAGAATGGTGAATGAATAAATATATAATATAGTTTAATTCTTAATCAAATGTCTTGAGTTTGAATTTAAGAGTGAATAATTATGATGAAAAGTGTTTAATGAGGTTTTATGTGAAGTGAATTCAAATTCGTGAATCTTTCGATGCAGGTACTGAAATCGGGTGAAAAAGCAAAACAAAAGTATATTTGGAGGAGTCATTATTTTTTTTACCATCAACAAATGAATGAGATTCCTCTATTTTTAATTACAAAGATATATCATGTTTGATGTTTGAGAATTGATAGATTTTGATAGAAAATATTTCCCCTTAAATAGTCTTACCATCAAGAGATAAATGAGATCCTTTTATCCTTGTCTAGGCGTATGAAGAATAGATTCAGGAAATTGATACATTGTTCATTAGAAACACTTTTTTTCTTAAATAAGTCCGGTGAGATCAACTCAATGAATTTTGAATACAAAAGTTGGTTAAATCAAGAGAAGTCATTTTTTTGTTATATTATAAATTGACCCTGCATATTACAAGTTGTTGACAAACACATTAAAAAAATAAAAAAATCAAATAATTCCTGTTGAGCATCGCTTTGGACAAGAGTTTGAATAGAGGTAACTCAAATCCCATAAACTAAGTAGTCAACGTAGGATAGTTATGCCATTAATTCGGACGACTTCTTAATTTTGAAATGAGGAATTTCATTATTGCATCCACAGAGGTTGAACGTCCTCTAAAAGTAATTACATTATTTAGGGTTTTCACTAATTGAGCAAGTGATGTCATCAAATGGTTTGCTTAGAAGTCGACAATGTTTTTGAGTGCCGACCACGCCTAGGGTACTCTCTTAGGGTGTGATAGTGATGACCTGGAGAAAAATTCTAATAGTTTCAACTTGATCCATAGTATTTGTTTGGCATTTAAGGATCAGTCAATAGGAATTAGATGTTTTTTTCGCTTTTTCTATATGTCAGCCCACAAATTTTTTGATAGTATGACTTTTGGTAAATTTTTTCTTAAAACCTTTACAAAATTATCCGTGATAACCTAAAAAATAATTTCGAGAGCCTTAGTCTATTCTATGGTGCTTTGTTTAGCATTTAGGAGCCACTAAATAAGAATTAGGTGATTTTTTCTGTTTTTCGTGTGTTAGCTCATGGATTTTTTGTGGTACAACTTTCGGTCAATTTTTTCTCAAAATCTTTATAGAACCATCCGTGATGACCTGAAAAGGAATTTTAATAGCTTTAGCGTGATCTGTGGTGATTTTTTTTTGTTAACATTTAGGGGGCCACTCAATAAGAATTAGACAATTTTCTCCATTTCTCGTGTATGTCAACCCATAAATTTTTTGATGGTATGCCTTTAATTTAGTTTTTCTCAAAACATTAACAGAATCATCTGTGATGAATTGAGAAAGAATTTCAATAGTCATGGCCTAATTTAGGTACTTTTTTTAGCATTCAGGGGCCACTCAATAGGAATTAGAAGATTTTCTTCATTTTTCATGTGTGTTAGCACATGAATTTTTTTTTTTTGTGATTTGGCTTTCAATCAACTTTTTCTCTAAATCATCATAAAACTGTTCATGATGACTGAGAAAATAATTTCAATAGCTTCAGCCTGATCCTCAGTGCTTTTTTTTTAGCATTTAGGGGCCACTCAGTAGGATTAGATAATTTTCTCTATTTTTGTATGTGTTAGCCTATGAATTTTTTGGTGATATGCATTTCAGTCAGTTTTTTTTTCAAACCTTTACATAATCGTTTGTAATGACTTGGGAAGAATTTCAATAGTGTCAACCTGATGTGCTATGTTTTTATTAGTATTTAGGGGTCACTCAACAGAAATCAAGCAATCTTTGATGTTTTTCGTATGAGTTAGCCTATGAATTTTATGGTAAGGTGATTTTTGATCATTTTTTTCTCAAAATTTTACAAAACATTAATTCCATGATGACATGGTTAGAATCCCAATAGCCTTAGCCTGATCTACGATTTTTTTTTAGCATTTAGGGCTCATTCCGTTGAAATTTAACAATATTATCAATTTTTCGTATGTGCGAGCTCATGAATTTTTTTGGTAGTATGACTTAAAGTTTTATTTTTTGTTGAAATCTTTACAAAACTGTCCGTGATGACCTAGGGAAGAATTTCAAAAGCCTCGACTTGATCTGCGGTACTTTTTTTAGCATTTCAGACCATTCAACTAGAATTAAATATTTTTTCATTTTTCTTATTTTTTTCATGCATTAGCTCATGAATTTTTTAATGGTACGACTTTCAATTATTCTTAAAACCCTTACAAAATTGTTTGTGATGATCTGAGAAATAATTTTAATAGTCTCAACTTCAGCCTCATCTGTAGTGCTTTTGTTAGTATTTTGGGATTACTCAAGAGGAATTAGGCAATATTTTTTTCTATTTTTTGTGTATGTTAATTTATAAATTTTGTGTTAATATATCTTCCGACCTATATTTTTTCGAAACTTTTATAGAATCATCCATGATGAGTTGAGGAAGAATTTTATACCCTCGACTTGATTCTAATTTATTTTTTAATTTTTTAAAGACGAACTTCAAGTGTAAAAAATCAATTTTTCAATCAAATATGCTATTTCCCTCATAAAACTTATATTTTTTTATTAATTAAATATATATCCAAATAAATTAATGAACTCAAACAAAGAGTTTTACGCCTATTATTATTCTTCTTCTTCTTCTTCTTCTTCTTCTTCTTCTTCTTATTATTATTATTATTATTATTATTATTATTATTATTATTATTATTAGTATTATTAGTATTAGTATTATTATAATAATAATATTTATTATTATTATTATTATTAGTAGTAGTAGTAGTAGTAGTATAATATTTATTATTATTAGTATTATTACTATTATTATTATTATTATTATTAGTATTTATTATTAGTATTAGTATTAGTATTATAATAATAATAATAATAATAATAATAATAATAATAATATTTATTACTACGTAGTATTATAATAATAATAATAATATTTATTATTATTAGTATTATTAGTATTATTATTAGTATTAGTATTAGTATTAGTATTATAATAATAATAATAATTATTATTATTATTAGTATTATTAATATTCGTCTTATTAGTATTATTATTATTAGTATTATTGTTGTTATTATTATTATTATTATTATTATTGTTATATCATACGCCACCAAGAAATGTATTATTATTATTATTAAGTATTAGTATTATAATAATAATAATAATAATAATAATAATAATAATAATATTTATTACTACGTAGTATATAACATATATTATGAAATTATGAGAAACTACCACCCAAACAAAGGGTAAGAGAAAAATTGAAGGGCTTATCACTTCTACTATTACTCCAGGACCCATCCTGTAGTTGACCAGCCAGTACTTTTGATTTTAGAAATAATAATAATAATAATAATATTTATTATTATTATTATTATTATTATTATAAGTATTATTATTATTATTAGTATTAGTATTAGTATTAGTATTAGTATTATAATAATAATAATAATA
>BAUE01068805.1:0-25641 GCA_000787875.1 Solanum virginianum | reverse complement strand
ATGGCTTCATCAACTACAATATTCATGTTTGCTTGGGTCATTCTTCTTGCCACATGTTGGATCTCAAGATTAATTAGAGCTAAGGGTCCGCCTTGGCTCCTTGTGGTGGGCATACACCTAGTATACCCTGCAAAAGAAACTAAAACAAAATAAAAACAAAAGTAAAATACAAGAGAATTAAGAAATCAACACTTGAATTAACTACTAGTGAAATCAAGTCAAAACCTCGATGTATTCCATGGCAACAGCTCCATTAATTTTGATCACGCTCAAACAGTACCTCTTACTTTGAGGATAAAGTGATAATTGTCAAATATAAAACCTAACCATAGGTTAGGGTTAAATCCCAAGGGAATACGGGACTTTGCTGCATTGATTCACCAAATAACTCTATTCAGGAAAAAGAGGGGGTTGCAACGGTTGGTAGTAAATAAAACTATACTAATAAAATATAGAGACAATCAAATTTAGACAGCAACTTGGGAAATTATGTTCCCCATAATTCACTAACTCAAATACTCTTGGGCAAAGGCGAAGGTAACTTAAGCTCTTCCAACCCTTGGGCAAAGGCGAAGGTTGAATTTCACTATGGCGCTTTGTCGGCTACCATAGTGTCCCAAACTAACTGTTGCCTATTGTCCCAGTCAACCTCTCCTTGGCCAGATTAGATGAGAACACATCAATTGAATTTTGTCACCCATTTCTTTTTTCTATTCATCACTACCTTGATTCGGATAATGACTCTAGGCGGGCTTTAATGTTAGCCATTATTAAAGAACAAGAAAAATGAAGGGAAATGGATAATACATATAAATACTCAACTCAACAAGTGCAAATAATCCATTATTATTAAGCTAACTACTCATGGCTCCCAAAATCCCAAGTTGTGGGTTTAGCCACTCATGGCTTGGGCTCATAAATCAACAATGAAATTAGAAGACATGGAAGATTTCTTACCTAATAAAAATGAAGAACAATGAAACCCTCTTTGAAATTAGAATCACAAGCCTAAATGATGAAATTAATCTACAAATGAATCTAATCCCCTAAATTTTAGTCTCAAAATAAAACCCTAAAATTTCTCTCTAAACCCCTCTCTACAAACTACTATGACATGAACGATATTCAAAGAAGAATGAAAGACTCTCCAAAAACCTGCTCCTAAAATCTTAACATATATTATTTACAAAAAGATCTTAAAATAATTAGAAAATCTGGTCGGCATCTGCTTCAGCTCATAATTATGACTTATAGGGTGACCTACGAGCTATAATTAGGCTTTCATGGTCAGCACTTGGCATTCTGGACTTTACTGCTATGATCCACCTCTATGAGTCGTAGTCTTGTCTACAACTCATAGTGCCTTCTTGTATTCCACTCTTGCATTTCTTGGTCCAATTTTAATTAACAATATTAATTACTATGAGGCCCCCTTCTACAAGTCATAGAGTGGACTATGACTCATACCTTCAGCTCGTATGGCTGAACTTCAAATTCTCAAATTTTATTTTTGGACACTATTAATTGCTATGGACATCACCTTTGACTTGTAGATTGGGCTACGACTTGAAGTTTCTCAAAATTAACAAAATATGTACCTTTTCCCAAAATCAAGCCAACATGTATTTTATTGCAAAAATAAACAAAAAAAATATATAAAAAACCATAAAATATCACATTGAGAACACCCAAAATCTCATGTTTTAGGCACCAAATGTGTTGTATTTTGATAGCACATCAGTTGCTAGAAATGAGATAGAGGTTTTCTTCCAAGGGGGAGATGGTGTAATTCGATACCAAGATCTTTATATATTTCGGACATTGATGGTCTTAAGGATATGATCATGAGTAAAGCCCATAACTCTCATTATTCTATTCACCTGAGATCTACTACGAGGTACTAAGGTTTGGGAGAAGTGTATTGGTCGCATGGTTTGAAGAAGGATATAGCAATGTTTGTATCCAAATGCCTTAATTTTCAACAAACGAAGGTAGAACACCAAGTACTTGGTGGTTTGACTCACGATATTAAAATTTCTACTTGGAAGTGGAAAGTGGCGAACTTGGATTTTGTGGTTGGGTTGCCCCGGACCCCAAAGCAATTTTATTCAATTTGGGTTATTGTTGATCGGGTGACCAAATCAACTCACCTCTTATCGATTGAGAGTACTTTCAATGTTGAGGAAAATTCAAGCTTTGGGGGACATGATGAGGTCTTGCATGTTAGAATTTAAGGTTAATTGGTGTGATCACCTACTAGTTATTGAGTTTATTTACAACAACAGCTTTCATGCTAGCATTGGTATGGCACAATTTAGGGTTTTGTATGGTAGAAGGTATAGGTATTTGGTGGAATGGTTTGAATTAGGTGAGATGACTTTGATAGGCCTAGATTTAGTGTTGGAGGCTATGAAAAGAGTGGCATTAGTTAGGGAAAAGTTGAAGGTGGTTCGAAGTCATCTAAAGGTTTTATTTAGATATTGGAAAAAGGGCCATAGGACTTGCATTGGTGATTGGGTGTGTGTGAAGGCCCCACCTAGGAAGGGTGTGATGCATTTTGGAAAGGATAGCAAGTTAAGTTCTCAGTAAGCAAGTCCTTATGAGGTGTTTTGAGTGGATTAGGAATGTAACTCATAGGTTGGAATTGCCTCTGGATTTGAGCTCTATTTACCCGGTTCTCCATGTGTCTAAGTTGAGAAAGTTGGATAGTGATCATAGTACTATTGTGCCTTTGGAAAGGGTGGAATTTGAGGAGAACTTACCTTAATGAGAAAATTTTGGTGGAAATTTTGGATAGGCAAGTGAAGCAGCTTCATAACAAGGATGTGCCTTTGGTTAAGTGCTTTGGAGAAATCAACATGTGAAAAGTGCTACATGGGAGGTGGGAGCAAGTAGGATGCGGCAATACCTTTATCCTATCTAATCTACTTAAGCCTATGGTATTAGGTTCTTCCTATTCTCAATGGTCCTAACTCTCTCACTCTTGAGCCTCATGACATGACATGCATATATGTACATGAAAAGAATTTATTTTATGATGTTTTAAAATGATTTGAATATGTTTTGATATGAGTTTTAACAACTTGATGATTTTCAAATGATAAATTATGCATTTTACCTTATGTCTTGAAGTTTCATATTCCAAGTCAAGCCTTGTTTTACTATATTCGAGGATGAATGTTCCCAAGTGGGAGATGATGTAATGACCCTAGGTATTGTACGACTTCATTGGAGCTTGGAATTTCATTTTTCAGAAGTTTTTGGACCAAGTGGCACTAAAAAGATGACCCCACGGCCCGTGTGAGGTCACATGGACCGTGTAGGGTCTCGTTGAGTGGCCCTTGACCCTTGAACGTTATTTGGTTCCAAATTATGGGGATTAAAAACCAAGGCACAACACACTTGACCCCTCACAGTCTATATGACACTCCACGAGCCATGTGGTAGGCCGTGTGATCGCCTTGGCATGAAGTCCCAACATTTTGAGACTAAGTGAGGTCACAAAACCCATCACACGGCTCGTGTGATACATCATGAGTTGTGAGAGTGCCCATATAGCCTCTAAGGTGAAAAATATACTAAGTGTTGCTTCACTCTAGGCATGGAATATTTTATTTTGGTTAAGGTTGGTGCAATGGCAGTGGTACAGACCGTGTGAAGCCACACGGCCCATGTGGCCCAACCGTGTGGCCCAACCGTATGGCTCACTTTTGGCTCAAAAATATTCTAAGTATGGGAGCTTCAAGCTCAATCTAAGTTCACTCTCAAGCCTTAAATTCAAGCTTATTTATATTGTTGATGGTCATCATAGGTCTCCTACATCAAGCCAAGTTCAAAGGAATTTTATTGGCTAAGTTTCTCACAAGTACTGATGAAGGGTCAACTTTAAAGGGTCATATCTCTTACCACAAAAGTAACTGGGTGGTCTATGATCTATAAAATCAAAGCTCTTTGAATTATCTTTCAGGTACACTTGGTTTCACCTCATTTAGAGTTCGGGTGAAAAAGTTATGCCCGTTTTCGTAGAACTCATCTGTGAAGGGGTATTGCGGGTTTTCTTGTAAATTCTATTTTATTAATGGCATTTTCATAAATTCAATTATTTATATTTGTCTTTTGGGATTTCCTATGCTATTTAATGACCTTCAAGGACCCAAACTCTATTCTGAACATTGAAAACTCACTCCTCACATTTTAAACTCTTTCACATTCCTCTCAAGAACTCTTGAAGATTTTCAACTTGAGGATCAAAGTAAATTCAAATCTCCTTCAAACTTCTCTTGGAATTTCTTCAATTGGGTCTAGGTATGTGGGTTTGATCTTTGGTTCCTTCGAACCAAAGAGACCCAAATCTTTTCAATCAAAATTTCATGAATTTAAGCTATCTTCGAATATGGGTTTTTACTATTTGGATTTATTAAATTAAATTGATGTATGAGTTATACATATTTGATGATTTTAAGTTACTTTAAGCCTTATTCTGAAGATTTTACATTGAATTAATAAGATTATAAATATGTATGTCCCTTTTTAGGCTTGCTCATACATGGGCGATTATACTTTATTTTAAATGTGGATTTAATTATGTTTTCACTTGAATTTCATATTATATTGCTGATTATAGATTGAATCTTAATTTCCCATGCTATCTTCACATCATTCATGGCATTCGCATTCATGACATTGGATTATTTTAGAAATTATAAAATGGGTTAAGCCTAATAGTGTTCTATGATATAATTTTGATAAGATATTGGTTATGACAAGAATGTGATCACATACATGTCTATGATTATGGCTCCTTTCAGCATTTTGGGTGCTTGTACCATCTTGCATATGAATGGACTATTCCTATGCATGAGTACTATGACTATAAAATTATGAATTTTGGCATTTGAGCATAAGTATGAATTAATATGAATAATGTTTGGCCTTTAAGCCTAAGAATGCATTGAAATGGTTTTTGAAATGATTGTTGTCACTTTGAAAGCATGTAAATATATACGTAAATATATTCTTATGCGATGACGACTTAGCACCGATGGATTGGGGGTGTTAGGGCTATCCCCAGGGCCCTCTCCCTTTTTTTGAACTATGTGCCAAGCATAGGTCCTTACCGAAATGGGGATGCACATAAGGACAGTTGCCTCCGAAATGGGGATGCCTATAAGGAGAAGAATTGATATGATATATTATATGTAAAAATCCTATCTGAAATGGGGATGCCCGTAAGAAAGGTTGCTTCAGACAAAATGGGGATGCTCATAAGGTGAAGTACGATTTACCTTTGGCAAGTAGATCACCTCTTTAATGATGAGGGGATTTCATCGAGATTCCAAGTAATAGCTTGCTTGGTCTTACTTATGTCGTTTACTTTTGGCATGTATACCACCTCTTTACCGATGAAAGGATTTCATCAGGATTCCAAGTAATAGCTTGCTTGGTCTTACTTATGTCGGTTGAGGTCACATCCCCACTATATATATAAGCATCATTTGCACTTCATGCATCATGAATTTCATAGTATCTAGTTATATTATGTTCCTTGCTATATATAACTCTTTTATATTATGTGCCCTTGTCATCTAACATCGAATGCAGGTTTGGTAAGTTACATTCATCACACCTTGCATACTTAGCACATTCAAACGTACTGACATATACTTTTGCCTGCATGATCTCACCATACAGGGATCGGAGACTACTTTCATCTACCATTGGATGACTAGAGTTGATTTGAGATACTTATTGTGGTGAGATCTATCTTTCAAGGACAAGTCACCATTCTTCTACCTATGGTGCTTTTGTTTATATTATACACTTCAAAGGTGAGCCCGAGATATGTCTTAGCCTCCGTCTCATCTTACAACTAGAGGCATTATTGGACATCTTGTAGACTCTTGTATGGATATGTGCTATATGTTGTAGTTTGGAGTTTATGATTATGGTTATCTATTGGATGTGGATATTGTCGTTTAGCTATTAGAATTACAAGAAGTATGCATGTTTTTATATGGAAACATGGATGATCTTAAGTCAAGAATTGCCCCCATAGAGTGAGTCATACTTACCCGCCCCTTAGTCTTATCTGGTACAAGTTATGTGAATCCATGTTAATCCCTTTCCCTAAGATATCCCTATAGCGTGAGTCCTACTTTCCCGTTCCTTAGAATTATGTGCTTACTATTTGAATGTGCTTCTGAACCGATTATGTGAATTTTGGATACGTTGACGCTTGTTTGGGGACTCTCGGGTTCCTATTCTCCATGCCACTCCTAGACCCTAGGTCCGGGTCTTGACACCTAAGCCTAGAGTCTAGGTGTGACATGGCAAATGAAGAACTCGAAGGCACCCCAGACAAGCCTCATAGTATATGTAAGCACATTTTTGGTTAAGAAGCTTGGATAAATCATTAACAAATAGTATTAAGGGAATTAGGGGCTTAGGATTCACTCTACGGGACAAGGGATAAGGAATTTTCATCATTCAATCAAAACATATACAATTCTAAGGAAAGAGGGTATGGGACACACTTTATAGAAAATGAGACTTAGGAACTTCACTTTTGAACTAATAACATCACAAGCAACAATATGCATGGGATAGGGAAGGGAAGATTTCTATAGATACAATAGCGCCACATGATTCATACAAAACATATTAGCCAACAATACCTCTTAGTCACAAATGGGATGGGGGTCAAGACATGTCCCCGGCTCACCCTCTAAAGTAGAGTAATAAGAGTATCAATGTCTTAATATAAAATAACTAGATAGAGGATAAATATTGCCCTCGATCTAGAGGGCTCACCACAACCAAGATCCTCTATGGTCCAAAGCTAGTCACGTGGAGGATATCAGGGAGCGTCAACCCTTCCATAGTGAAATTAGGTAGGCATAAAGTATGTGTTAGTACTATGAAATGTACTAAGTATGCAGGTATGCAATGCAATAAAGTATAAGTCATAGCTTAGTGAACACTATGATCATTTAAGATATTACTTAATTCATGGAAGATAAGATGATACATGTGGAAAGCAAAGAATGTACACTTAATGCATTTCATGATAAAACACTTAAACATAGAATGGTAAGGAATGTAGGCAATTTTGCATAAGTATAATAATACCTTTACGAGAACAATGCACTACTTTAAGGGAAGAACCATCTTGATAAGTACGAGATATTAGAAATCATAATGGAGAATCATGCATACTCGAAAAGAAAGTCGAGTACCTTTATGAGAAATTCCATTAGTAGTAACAGGGATTATAAACACATGCAAGGGACATCTTAAGAAGTTACTTGATAACATGCATGGACAAACATAATCATAGCGGGGAAAACAATTGAAATTATAAAATAGTGAGTCATATGAATTTTAAAACACACCCTATAGAAGTAAACATCCTTGGGCATAATAAGAAGGAACCATCATAGATAATCATAAGAGGACATCTTAGGGAATATGAGGGGAATATGAACATATGTAAGAGAGACCATAACCGACATGAAACCATGTAAGCTAATCCACAAAGCCCCGATGTCACCCCTACACCAGAAAAAGGGGGAACTCACTTGCCAAGGTGAACCTCCTAATACCTAAATGGATCCACCAAGCCTGGACTGAACCGAGTACTCACCTATACTTCTTAGACTCGGGTACTCACTTTTCAGTCGTCAAGTTTAGGGTACTCACCTCTTAGAGATTTGGTTATTTGCCTCTAACCTTTTTGCCTACGATGGAAAATAGTTTTTCGGACTTGGGTACTCTCATAGTCTCCACTAGTCCACTCGGTGCTAGGTAGTACTCTCACAAAAGTGGAAAATTGCAAGTCATAGAGTCATATCATTTACATCATGAAAAGTCACATGGAAGGGCAATTTATACAATTCCCAACCCTTTTTACATCATAAAGTCAAAGTCATAGGATAGTCCCTCAATCATTTCTTAGATGGGAGATCCTCCACCATCAAACATTCATCGACATAGATCGTTACTTAGATGGGCGATTCATTCATTGAGAACTTTCATAAGTCGATAGTAAGAAAATATCATCTCATAAGCCTTCATTCCTCATGGAAAACATCATTTTTTTAACTTGGTCCATCTTTATGGAAAAGTATGCATAAGATCCTCAGTTGTCCATGATCATAGTTCAACATAGAGTAGGGTAATTATGTGGTATAGAGTTTGAAATCAACTTAAAGCGTGTAACTTAATAAAATTCATGCATAATTGTAGTAGAAACCATAAATTGAAAAAAAAATTATGAATAACCCATATTAGTCCACATGAACCCTAAAATCATGTATATCATAACACCATAAAGAGTGCTTTATAATAATACATAACTTTCAAAGGATTGCAACGAGTTTCATAACATACTAGATAATCCTTGTTATTCATAATATTCATGACTTTGCACACATATAGTAAAATCTCATCATCATACATGATATATTTCATTGTATGACCTTAGTTTCAAATTTTGGTAGGTTCGTGCATAAAGACCTAAAATCATAAAATTCAATGACATGCGTGAACAGGGTAAAACACAATCACTTGAAACAATTTCAAAACAACACACCCATAATCATTGAGAAATTCTAGTTAGGGAATCATGAATATCATCTCATAAACCATAATTTAAAAAGTCATAATGAGATTCAAAGACCCATAATAGTTTAAGATAAACATTTTTCAAAATCCATCAACACATGTAATTAGATGGCAATAATTACTCATTTGATCATAATATTCATGATTTTGAGCAAAATATAGCACATGGATAAAGATTTAGCAAGACCCATTAAAGAAATCATCAATCCAATGTAGTAATATAAAGGGTTGATAAATCCTAGCTCATTCCATGCATTCCAAATTAATAAATAATAATTTCTAACATGAATCGAGAATATAATTACAAATAGGAAGTACCCATATTAAAATAAATCTTGAAATTAAAGATAGGATTAAAAATAATTTTGGACTCCATGTGTAGAAGGACCCATGGATGAACAGACCCACGTATCATAGAGCAAAATAGAGAAGAAGGTTGAAGAAAATATTGGATTAGGTGAAAAGCTTGGAAAAAATTACAGGTTGTTCTTTAATAGAGGATTTAGGTCTTCTTCCTTAAGAAAAAAATTCAAAAAGAGTGAAGAAAAAGGTTATTATGGCATGAAAATAGGCTAAGTAAGGTGTATTTAGATTGAGTGGGTTCAAAATCTTTTTGGGGAATGTAAAAGTATCATCAAAAGTAAAAAATAAATATCATCAAAAGTTTTTTTTAAAAAAGGAAGATATTTTAATAAGTCTTGGTGGCAAAATTGGCAGCCCAGGGGTGCCATCATTGAACCATTTGGTGGTACACCAAATGGGACCTTTGGGTCGCCTTTTTGTATATTATTTAATCTTTCTTAGGATATTTTAATAGTCAAAATCGACAACTCATCGAATTTGATAGTTTTGACAAGTTTTAGTAAAATGGTCTTAATTTTTTACTCTGAACACTGAATAAGGCAAAATCAGATGAGTCGGAAAGCTAATTCAAGTATCTTTAATTTAGTAGGGAGTAGGTCACCTAATTAATTGTGTGTTAAGATATATTACTACATGAAATCTAATATAACCCACTACATTAGCACAGGGAGACTACTTGCCATGTAGAAATCCATCACATTCACATGCATATAGTAACATAAATGTCCTATGTGGATCAACTAGCCTAGCCTACAAGGGCTCCTATGACCACATGTAATCCACTTAGAATACATAATAATTGATAACACCATATTAGGAGTCAAAATTGAGCCTATACGTGTATGAAAAATGATATTGGTCTTAGCTTAAGATCTAAGGCGTTACAATATCTCCCCCTTGGAAACATTCGTCCTCGAATATGATGGAAATACGCTTGAGAAGAGTTAATAAACAAATTTCAGCCCAATATGAATGCATCAATACAATTTTGAAATATTTTTAGAAATCTTTTTCATGAGTATGCATGCGTATGAAATGTCATGAAAGGGATGGAAGATAAAGACGCATGAAGGTGAATATAAGAAGCAATATTTATACTTATCTCAACCCCACAACTCTTCGGTCACAACATCAACCACAACACAATGGACATGAAACCAATCCATACCAATATTATTAACACATAAGGAAAATTCATAACATACCGTGTGAAGCGCCATTCTAAGTCTAGGACCCTTAGAGGGGGTAACGTTGAGATTGTTGACGATTATCCTTATCATTGTTAGGAACCCATGGACAATTCCTCAACTTATGATCCATTACACCACACCCAAAACATACACTTGAACTGGCTAAACAATCACTTAGCCGGTACCTTCCACACTTGTGGCATATGGGAAATGTTTGACCATTAACACCCTCGCCTCGATACTTAGGGTTAGGCACCATATCCTTATGAAACTTAGGCATAAAAGCACAATCAAAAGATGGCCCATCCTCAAATCAGGCCTTCTTAGTCATCCTTGAATCCTTCTTAAGCTTCTGCCCTTCAATTTGCTCAGCATATGTCATGATCTAGAAATGCCCATTTCCTTTATCAGCATGGCCATCCTACACTCTTAGGCCACCAAATCAGACACACATATCACAAAATTACTCATCCACGTTGCTGGATCTGAAGCCATGAAGGGAGCATTCCTAGATAATTTAGTATACTTGAGGGAATACTCTCTCACACTCAACCTCTAGTGACGAAGGTTGAGGAACTCTTGGATCTTACCTTCGCTCAATTCTAAGAAAAAGATATGCTCAAAAAATGCATCTTTGAACTTTACCCACGAAATAGGACCCCAATCCTCATTCCTCTCACTTTTTTATTGAGTGAACCATATTTGTTCAAGGCCTTTGAGTTGATAGGCTGCTAGTTTCAGTTTCTCCTCCAATCTTACCCCCATAATAGCTAGGATCTTGTAACGACCCGGCCTAGCAGACTAGTCATCTCTCAGTGAATGCAATAACCAAAGGCACCTCATCTAAGCCATCTTAAGCATTCATAGACATTTAATGGAAAGATTTGCAAAAAAAATAAAGAGAAAAGGACCATGGGCCTTTAAAAGCAATGAAGCAACATTAAATAGCAATATGATAACTAAAATTTGTTGTCCATGAGAAAACCAACTGTTACATCGATGCACAGAACCGGTAACAATCAGTTTCTACCAAAGAGAAATGAATCTATAATTGTACAACATAGGAATTAAATGCCTCAGAAAGGGTTGCAAATACATTGTCTTAAAAATAAATACAAAATAGAATAGAATAATGGTATAGTCCCAAACTAAGGGCTCACCATGAATAACAATGCTAATCTTGAATGTTGAGTACTAGCCATGAGTTGGTAGAGGAGTGCATGTCTCTATAATGTTAAATCATGCAGGTAAATTATATCTTAGTATGTTCGAATGTACTAAGTATGTGAAATGCAATGCATGTATGAAATTATAACATCAACATTCATAAATATAACATATAAGTACTTATGAGATAAAAGATACATAAAGCGAGCTTAAGCATGCACAAGGAATATGGCTCAATATGAATAAGAGTCAATGCATAAGAAAGAACATGTAATAAAAATATATCATAGTATCATAAACTTGTGGAAAAAGACCTTAACCAGTATTCAAGACCATGTGAGCTACTACATGGAATCCAACATAACCCCCTACATTAGCACCAGGTAACCACTTGCCACATGGAACTCCGTCAACTTTGCATGTATTGTAATAACATAAATGTCCTATGTGGATCAACTAGCCTAGCCTACAAGGGCTCCTATGGTGGCAGATAGTTAAATACTTCGAGATTTCACTTTAATGGGCCAGGCCTCAACTAATGGAATGAATCCCAATCTCAAGTCTACTCGGTGCTAAGTCATTCAATCTAATCTTTTAAAATATAACTTAGAATCATAATTAGCAATCATAGAAGTGGCTCAGACTCAGGAACTACCAAGTTGGAGTTGTCTTTTCATCTTAGGGACCTTTCTTAAACATCTTTTTAAGGCAATTGTCAACATGCTTATAAATTTGACAAATCATTACTTAAAACTTAACTTTAATGCCCTTTACATGAAAACTAGGTGGGCTAGGCTTTTTTAAATGGAACACTCATAAAATGCATAAAACATAATGAAATTTCTCTTTTTAAGGACCATTGAAAACGCCCACACTTCACCATTATTAAAACCCATCATTGCAGTCATCATCAATAGGTCAAACATTCATATTCACTTAGTAAAATAGTTGTAGGATATCGTGTTTAGCAATTAATAACAAAAATGTCATAAAATCATCATAAGCATGCATAATTTCTTAAAGGAACTTAAAGAAAAGGTAAAATACTTAGAAGGTAAGTTTATGGGTGGAAGTATACCTATAAATCAACTTAGATACCTTAGGGAAATGTGGGAGAATCGGACCTTGAAGCCTTGGGAAGATTCTTGGAAACCCTAGTTCTTGCCTTGCCTTCTTCCTGAGAGCTTTTGCCTTAGGGAAATTTTAGAGTTGAGAGAATGGAGAGAATGAAAGCTTCTTAGGGTGTAGGACCTGATTTAAGACCCCTTTGGATCACAAAATAACTAAGTTAAGGAATATAGTTGACAGAATTGGTCAAATTGCCTCTTATAGAAACTATCGAATTCACTTACAAAACCTATTTACAGGCCACAGGTCAATCCATGAGCCATTGTCCCGTTCGTCTGGTAACACATCTAAAATTCCTAAAACTAACTTTTGTTGGACCCCAAAACTATAAAGCCTTGTTACGGGTCGTGTAAC
The DNA here is from genome assembly GCA_000787875.1 of Solanum virginianum. Lineage (NCBI taxonomy): Eukaryota > Viridiplantae > Streptophyta > Magnoliopsida > Solanales > Solanaceae > Solanum > Solanum virginianum. The sequence continues at coordinate 12,817 of BAUE01068805.1, read as the reverse complement.
CATCTATAGTTTGTGGTTGGACTCACAGAGTCCTTCCATACTTGGCCATTTTTCTTATTTTACTAGTCTCATTTCACAAACGGATTCTACGAGCCATACATGGCCTTACGAGCCATCTAGTAACACGTAGGTCACCTTCTAGCTAACTCCAAATTTCCTTCATGTCTGATAATCTCACTCAAGACCCTTCATACGGATCGTAAGGTATTATATGGCTGTCACATAGTCTGTGAGTTTCCCTACACTTGAAAACTTTTCTCCTTCCTGAATTCTCATGTTTAAGGACCAATCCTATGGGCCATAATACACCCATGGGCCATAAGTTTCCCTTGTGAGCCTAACTTCAGGCCAACGTTTCTTCACTCAAGGCTCTTAAACTAGGGGTTGTTATAATATCTCTCCCTTGGAAACATTCGTCCCCGAATGTACTTAAAGGCAGGCTCTAAAGAGTAAACTAGTATCTAACAATCTAGTATGCATGGAAAAATACAAGTTGAACATCTTTTCACAAAAAATTCAGAACTCACTTTCAAAACATATCTCAAGATAGGTTATAAACTTTGAAATAAATGCATATATCATGAAAACTAAAATGCATGGAATTTGAGGCTTTTGGAAGAATTTCTTAGTACCTTAGGCTTAAGTATAGTGGAATAGATATGGATAATACTTCATCATGTGCACTTCTGCTTCCCATGTAGCACCCTCAACTTATTGGTTTCTCCAAAGTACTTTGATGGATGCAACTTCTTTGTTCCTTAGTTTTTTCACTTGCCGGTCTAGAATTTTAACCAGGACTTCTTCATAACTCAAATTTTCTTCAATTTTCAAATCATGCAAAGGAACTATGGAATTTAGATCACTCTATGAATTTTTTCAACATCTACACATGGAAAACAGGATAAATCAAATATAACTCATTGGGCAGATCTAACTCATATGTCGCTCTTCCCACTCTTCTCACCCTTCTCACCACCTTATAGGGCTGAACTTTCCTTTCTTACTGACCCAAATCACACCTTTCATTAGAGACACCTTCGAGTAGACCCAATCACCAACTTGGAACTCAAGGATTTTTGTCAGCTTTGGGTTATTTCAAAATTTTCCCTTATGCTTTTAATTTTCTCCATAGCATTCATCACCAAGTATAGTCCTATTAATGCCACCTCACTAAGGTTTAACCACCCAGTGGGTGATCTATATTATCTACCATACAATGCTTCAAATGGTGCCATCCCAATACTCGCTTGAAAGTTATTGTTGTAGCCAAACTTAATAAGTGGCAAATACTTATCCCAACTCCCTGTAAACTCCAACACATAAGCTCTCAACATGTCTTCCAAAGTATAAATAGTTCTTTTGGCTAGTCCATCGATTTGGAGATGAAAAGTAGTACTCAACTTCACCCTAATGCCAAGTCCCTTTTGAGAAGAATTCCAAAAGTGAAAAGTGAATTGAACTCCACAATTTGATATGATGGAAAATGGAATCCTATGTAACCTCACCAACTCTCGGATATACAAGCGAGAATCGTCTTCGGCACTGAATGTAGTCTTGACCGGTAAGAAGTGACCGACTTTGTCATGTGGTCAATTATCACCCATATGGAGTCAAAAATGCTTTTCAAGTATTTGGCAACCCAACTACGAAGTCCATGTTGATCTCTTTTCTTACTTCCATGTAGGAATCTCAATGTCTTGTGCTAGGTTACTGACCTTTGGTGTTCAAGCTTGACCTATTGGCAATAAGCACACTCGAACACAAATTGACCAATGTCCTTCTTCATTCTGTTCCACCAATAAATCTCCCTCAAGTCTCTATACATGTTTGTAGTGCTGGGATGAATGGAATATGAAGATTTATAAACTTTTTGCATGATCAGCTTTTTCGATTCACCATCATTTAGGCACGCACGACCTCCCTTAATGTTAGAGTACATCATCTCTCTCTTGTGAGAAAACCTTTATCTTTCTATTTTTAACTAAGGCTTTCAACTCAACCAAGGTGGGATCAAGTTCTTGCTTAGCCTTCAACCAAAGAAGATGCGAACCCATGAAGAACCATTGCACCACCATTTTTGGATTCACTCAATTTCACTCCCAATCTAGCTAACCTATGAACATCTCTAGGTAACTCTATCTTTCCAATATCTCCAAGATGAGACACACTATCTATAGAAACTTTACTAAAGGCGTCAGCTTCCACATTGCCTTTCTGGTGTGATACTTCACACTCATGTCATAATCTTTGAGTAACTCCAACTACCTTTGTTGCCTCAAATTGAGATCTTTTTGGGTGAACACATATTGGAGGCTCTTGTGATCGGTGAAAACATCCACTTGAACTCCATACAAGTACTGTTGACTAATTTTTAGGGCAAACACCACCGATGTAAATTAAAGATCATAAGTCGAGTAATTCTTCTCATGCACTTTCAATTGTATTAAAGCATAGGCAATCACTTTACCATTTTCCATTAGAATGCTACCCAACCCAATCCTTGATGCATCACAATACCTGACGAACCCATCATTTCCTTCAAGCAATGTCAATATTGGGGCCAAAGTCAGTTGATCCTTTAAGGTTTGGAAACTTTTCTCATATTTATCTATCCACACAAACTTAGCTTTCTTTTGAGTTAACTTGGTAAGTTGGGATGAAATAGTGAAAATATCTTGCAAAAACCTACTATAATAATCGGCTAAGCTAAAGAAACTCCTTATGTAGGAAGAAGTCAATGGCCTTGGCCAATTTCTTAGGCTTCAGTCTTCTTAGGATCAACTTTGATACCCTCACTAGATACCACATGTCCAAGAAAGGCAACCTCATCTAGCCAAAACTCACATTTGTCAAACTTTGCATAAAGCTTATATTCCCTTAGGGTCTGTAATACCACCCTCAAGTGTTTCATGTGCTCTTGCTCACCTTGGGAGTAGATATGGGTGTCATCAATGGATACCATGATGAACATGTCAAGTTAGGGCTTGAACACCCCTTTCATGAGGTCCATAAATATTGTAGGTGCATTAGTGAGGCCAAACGACAACACCAAAAACTCAAAAAGACCATACCTAGTTCAGAATATCGTATTAGGAATGTCACTTTCTCTCATCCTCAGTTGGTGATAACTGAATCTCAAGGCAACATTAGAGAAATAAGGAGCCCCTTATAATTGTTCAAATAAATCATCTACTCTCGGAAGGGGATACTTATTCTTGATGGTGAACTTTATTGAGTTGTCGGTAGTTAATGCACATATGGAGTGACCTATCCTACTTTCTTAAAAATAAAATTAGGGCACCCCATGGAGACCAGCTAGGTCTAATAAAACCCTTCTCCAACAAATCCCTCAATTGATCTTGTAGCTCTTTTAACTCTACGAGAGCCTTTCTATATGGAGGGATTAAGATAGTTTGAGTATCAGGTAAGAGGGTTATACCAAAGTCTATTTCCCTTTCAAGAGAAACGCCCAGTAACTCATCCGAAAAGACATCAACAACCTCATTTACAACGGGGACCGACTCAAGAGAGGAATTTTGGAAGTGACATCTTTGACTTTTAGTAAGTGATAGATGCACCCCTTGGAGATCATTTTTTAGGCCTTTAAGAAGGAAATCAATTAACCCTTACAAAAGAAGTTACTATCTGTCATTCAAGAATTAGCTCATTAAGGAATCGGAATTTGACCCTACGAGTTCTACAATCAATGAAAGCATAGGAAATATGCAACCAACCCATCCCAAGAATCATATCAAATTCTACCATGGAATCTCAATCAAGTCATATGAAACCACTTTATGCTAGATAGAGATGGGATAACTCTTGTAAACTCTTCGTGCTATAATGGACTCTCCTAGCGAGTTACTCACCTCGTAGGGCTCATGGAGGACTTTGGGACATGCATTAAATTTATTAGCAAGGAGTGGGGTTATAAAATATAAATTTACTCCCAGATCTAAAAGTACATATGCATCATAATTAAAAACTATTAACATACCAGTACAACATCCAAAACATCTTCGAACTCTTAGCGACCATGAAGATCAGAGATCCGATTGGTCCTTTAGGCACCTTGAGCTTGACCTTTTTTGCCTTAGGGCCTTGTGCCACTTCTCCTACAATCCTTGGCATGGTGGTCCGACTTTCCACAATTGAATCAAGCATTGGATCTGGCTAGACATTCTTCTTTATGGAGTCTTCCGTACTTAGGGCAACTTGGACTTTAGGGCTAAGGAGCAGCCCCCTTATCCTTTGTAGTGCGGAGAGGTGGAGTGTTGGTCGATGCTTGACCACTTTGCATTTGGATACCTTGAAATTTATGACTACTAGTCCTTTGCAGAGAATAGATCTTACCATAAAATTAAGCCCTCTTGGGCTCCCTTGCCCTTTCTCGAAGCCTTTCCTCTTCAATCTGCTTTTCATATATCATCAAGCGGGAAATGTCCATCTCTTTCACCAACATGGCCGTCTTGCATTCTTTGAGATCAACTTGGAGATACTAGAAATAAACTTGCTTATTTGAGGCCTTGAATCCATGACCATAAAGGGAGGATACTTTGATAGCTTGGTGGATTTGAGAGTGTCCTTCATGCTCATGGTCCCTTGATTAAGAGTGATAAATTCTTGGACCTTCACCTTCTTAAGCTCAATTAGAAAGAACTGGTCAAAGAAAGCATACTTGAATTCTTCCCAACTGATAGGACCCGTTTCTTAGCCTCTCTCATTTGCCCATTGTTCATACCAAATCTTGGTGACTCTTTTGAGTTGGTAGGCCACCAACTCGGCTTTCTCTTCTGACGAAATGCCCATCACTGCAACTACCTAGTATGTCTTATCAATGAAGTCAATAGAGTCCTCCTTCATCTTAAACCCATGAAATTTTAGCGAGTTCATCCACATGAAGTCACATACTCTCACGGTTGGGGTAGGAACTTAGAGAGGTAGGTTATCCCTCAATTGGCTTGATTGGCCAATGCTTGGGCCAATAAGGTAAAGGCATCTTGAAACTCCACATGAGACACTCCATTATCCTATTGGAGTGCTAGAACTTATTGACCTGGAGTGCCTCATTGATAGGGAGCTCTTCATGGCGGTATGATATAGAAATAAGCAAAAGGTCATCGTTAGTTAACAAAAAACATTATTCAACTCTAAGTCACGACATGAATAAGAAAGAAGGGAAGACTTTCCTAAACTATCTCATAGCCTCTCACTCAAGATGGTGGCATGCTTCACAACCTTAAATGAGACTTTATGTTATGGGGTAATCCGAGGAACCTTTCAAAACCTCATGCTCTTATTCCAAGTTTGTAAAGACCCGGGCTTGGTGCCTAGTCATCACATGGTGAATGAGATACTCGAAGACATCTCACCTAAGCCATTTCAAGTATTTTAAACATTCATAGGCCTTTAATGAAAACATTTGTGGAAAAACAAGGGGAAAGGAACTATGGGCCTTTAAAAGCAATCAAGAAACATTAAAAATCAATATGTTAACTAACATTCATTGTCCATAAGCATACCAACTATTACATCAATGGACAGGACTAGTAAAGTCCAATTTCCATTAAATAGAAAAAAATCCATAATTGTGCAATATAGAAAGTAAACGCCTCAAAAAGAATTACAAATATATTGTATCAAAATAAATACAAGATAGAGTGGAATGATGATAAAGCCCTGAACTAAGGGCTTACCACGAATAACAATATTAGTCTTTAATGTTGAATAGTAGTCAGGAGCCAATGGAGTAGTTACTGTCCTTACATGGTTAAATCATGCAGGCAAAGTATGCGTTAGTATGTTGGAATATACTAAGTATGTGAGATGCAATTCATGTATGAAACTGTAATGCCATCATTCATAAATATAATGTATAAGTCCTTATGAGATGAAAGATACATAAAACGAGCTTAAGCATGCTCAAGGAATATGGCTCCATATGAATAGAAGTCAATGTATGAGAAAGCACATGTAATAAAAAGATATCATAGGATCATAAACTTCTGAGAGAAGACCTTAACTAAAATTTAAGACCATGTGAGCAACTACATGGAATCCAACAAAACCCCTTATGTTGACACAGTAGACCACTTATCGGGTGGAACCCCCTACATGGATCATAAACTTGTGAGAGAAGACCTTAACTGACATTTAAACCCATGTGAGCTACTACATGGAGTCCAATAAAACCCCCTAAGTTGGCACGGGGGACCACTTGTCGGGTGGAACTTTGTCAACTTTGCATATATTTTAATAACATAAATGGCCTATGTGAATCTACTAGCCTAGCCTATAAGGGCCCCTATGGTGGCACATAGTTAGGACTTTGAGATTTAACTTTAATGTGTCATGCTTCAACTAACAGAATAAATCCCAATCTCAAGTCTACTCAGTGCTAAGCCATCCCATCAAATATTTTGAAATATAACTTAAAATCATTCTGTGATTAGCTGAGACTTAGAAACCACAAGTGAGAATTGTCCTTTCACCTTAAGTACCTTCTTAAACATCTTTTTAGGGAAATTTTCCACATGCTTATATCTTTGACAAATCATTACTTAAAACATAACTTTAATGCTCTATTCATCATAAATCATGCAAAGATTTACTTAAAAACTAGGTGGGCTAAGATTTTGAAATGGAACAATCATAAATTGCATAAAACATAAGGAAATTCTCTTTTTAAGGACCATCAAAAATGCCCATACTTCACCATTATCGAAACCCATCATTGGGGTCATCATCAATAGCTCAAACATGCATATATACTTAGTAAATAGTTATAAGATATCATTATTAGCAATTAATAACATAAATGTCATGAAATCATCATAAGCATGCATAATTTTTCAAAAGAACTTAAAGAAAAGGTGAAATACTTAGAAGGGAACTTTATGTGGGGGAAGGATACCCATAAATCAACTCACACACCTTGAGGAAATGTGAGAGAATTAGACCTTAAAGTCTTGGGAAGTTTCTTGGAAATCCTAGTTCTTGCCTTGCCTTTTGCTTGAAAGCTTTTTCCTTAGGTGAAACGACCCCAAAAAGTGCTCGAAAATGTGCCCCGAAAGTTCCCGAAATTATAATTTCCATATATCTCAAAATTTGTGCACGATATCAAAAATTTGACATCATATTATTGTTAAGGAGGTCAAATTGAGTGGGACATGGGTCTAACCTTGATTTTAGAGCAAATGAATCACAATTTCAATTCTCAAAAATCAATTTCCAGAAAGCTTTTCGCGCCAACAACGCGCCATAGTGTAAATTTTGCCCAATTTTCAAGTTTGGTCCAAGGCTTTTGGGTCTTGGGTTTAAGTATTCCCATGCATGAAGAAGCCTATACTTAGCCTTATTTCACCCTCATATCATTCAAGATATTTCCAAATATTCACTCAAACACTTAGCCAATATTTCATCTCTCTAAAGTCAAGCCTCAAACTCAACCAGATTTTAAGGTTCTCACTGAAGCTTCAAGTCTCCATCTTCAATCTTTATTAAGCTATTCTCTAAAGCTAAGGTATATGGGTTTCTTTCATATGTTCCTTTCACCCATGATACCTTAGCTTCCTTTTGCCCTAAATTATATAATTTAAAGTTGATTTACTTATGGGTCTTATGTATTATGAATTTGACTGCACACTATGTTGGGGTTTCATGAAATTGTGACTATTTTAGCATGTTTGAAGCTATGAATCTAAGATCTAATGTGAGATTTAATGACGGGTTATGATGTATATTACTTGAGGGTGTTACCAAGTTCCTATTGATGGTTTTACATTGAATTTTCTAGCATGATTACACTCTTAAAATGTATGGTTTTACACTAGCACTACACACCTGCCAATTGTTTGATAAAATGTCCAGTTATGATTTCTTGAGGAATTGAAGGTCTAATGCATGTCTTATGAGTTGAAAGACTATATAATGATGAAAAAATATATGTATATATTATTATCTCTATGATGTGGAGAAAATGACCAAGCCTCACTCGGGAGGTTGTAGGCTTGGGTAACCTTGTTGAGGGGTTTATAACTTGATCACCTCACTCGAGAGGTGGCAGGCTCGTGCAACCATGTCGAGAGGTTTGTACCTCATCAACTATATTGGGGGGTTTGTACCTCATCAACCACATGAAGGGGTTTGCAACTCATGTGCCTCTCCAAGGAGGTGATAGGCCTTGGATTGCACTAACAATGGTTGCTCCTTATACTCGTATTATGTACTATATAAGCATGGGTTTACTTCAAGCATTATTTATACATGGCATATTGCTATATGCTTATTCGTTGCCTATGTTATACATTTTAATTATGAAGCTTATAACTTGTTGCATTGCATCCTACATACTTAGTACATTCAAATGTACTAATGCATACTCTATGCCTACATGATGTCACCATATAGGAACTCGAGCCCCGCTTGAGCATCCCCATCCACGTGGCTAGTACGCCTTCACTCAAGCTTGTTGGTGAGTCCTCCATTCTGGGGATGTTGCTTATGATATCATGTTATGTTCTAAGACTATCTTTTCTTTTATGTAAATATTGACTATAAGGGTGAGCTCGGTAGCTTTTCTTGGCCCCCACTCTTATCTATGTAGTAGAGGTGTTGTTGGATATGTCATGTGTAATGTTATGAGCCTGACTCTCTAATGACTCTTGATGTTTATGAGATGGAAGTTGTCCCTTATCCTTGTTGTCCCAATTTTACTCTATTATTATTGTATCTTATTGCTTCTGCAACAAAGGATGTGTAATAATGTGTTATGAGGCTTGATTGGGGTCCTTTCAGGTTCCCCTTATGTCGTGTCACGTCTAGGCCCTAGGCTTGGATTGTGATATTAGAAAAATTTTAAAGTTGAGAGAATGGAGAGAATGAAAGCTTTTTAGGGTTTAGGACCTTATATAAGACACTTTTAGATCCCAAGAGTTTAGGAATAGAATTGACGGAATTGACCAAACTACCCCTCATTAAAAACTGTGGGATTCACTTAGGAAAACCCATTTACAGGCCGTAGGTCAATCCACGGGCCATAAGTCTTGTTTGTCTGGTAACACATCTGAAATCCTTAAAACTAACTTTTGCTGGACCCCGAAGCCACGTAGCCTTGTTGCGAGTTATGTAACCATCTATAGGTCATGGTTGGACTCACTGAATCCTTCTACACTTTGCCATTTTTCTTATATTCTTGATCTCATTTCATGAAGGGATTTTATAGGCAATCCATGGTCCTATGAACTATCTGGTAACATGTAACTTACCTTCTAACAAATTTCAAATTTCCTTCATGTCTAATAGTCTTACTCATGATCATTTCTACGGATCGTAATGTATCCTACGAGCAATCACTTGGTTCATTGGTTACCAAACATTTGGAAACTTTTCCCCTTCCTAAAGCCTTGTTTAGGGACCAATCCTACGGGTCCAGATTTATATGCTGTCCAAATTGTGAATGTTGTCCAGTTTTGAAGGCTGTCCAAATTTTTGCAAATGCAATTACATGATGATATTTAGTGTATCTGGTGTTGTAATGGCATTGGAAGTACTTGATAATATTGTGTGTTGTTGTTGATGTTGTTGTTGATGTTGTTATTGGTTATTTTGAGCCGAGTTGGAATTCATGCCATATTTACTATTGGATTTGTGAGTTTAGGGATGTCGGCTCACTTATCCCACGTTTGTGATTTGTGTCAAAGATTTTTGGAGATTTAAACTTTCTGGTGTGATGTTGTGGTATGGCGCGAGTTTACAGGTCGCCATTGTTCCTGTATGTTATGCATCCATTTGATATTTTGAAAACCAAAAGGAAATATTTTTTGATGTTTGCATATGAGTTTGACTTTTATACCTCTATTGGTCTATCACTCTTATTTATACTTGTGCTTTATGCTTTACATATTCAGTACGTATTTCATACTGACCCCCTTTCTTCGGAGGCTGCATTTCATGCCCACAGGTATAGACGCACAGAGTAGCGGGCCACCAGCTTAGGATTCCTGCCTACTTTTTGAAGAGCTCCTTTGCTTCGGAGCAACTATTTCGTATCTATGCTACTTCTTTATTTTGTACTATATTCATTTCAGGGTACGACGGGGCCCTCTCCAGTCTTTTGATTCAGTCTGTTTGTATAGAGGTTTGTGGACTTCTGTGAGTATGGGACATGTCAGTTTGTATATTATGTATATATGTTGTGTATGTTGGGCGATTTAACCGCAGCGGTGACCTTGTCGGCCCGCGTGTCTGTTTATAAATATGTATTGTATGCTGTAATTTTCTGTATGCAGGTGGGTAATCAGTAAAATAGAGAAAACTCTGCCAAAATTTTTGTAAATACGTTGGTCGCTATAGTTGGGATCTAGTTTAGTAGCTGTGTCTGGGTGCCCCAATCGGGCACTAGTCACGACCCACGGGGTTAGATCGTGATAGAAGTGGTATCAGAGTAGTTCATCCTCGGAGTATCCACAGACCGTGTCTAGTAGAGTCTTGTTTATCGGTGTGATGAGCCCCACATCTATAAACAGGAGACTACAAAACATTTAGGATGTTACTCTTCTTTTTGATCTTAGATCGTGCGGTAGAGCTGTGTTAATAGGATGATCCTTATCTGACATTATATTTTGCTTTCAGTGATGTCTTCAGGAAAGATCCCCGCTACCCAGGAAGGCAAGTTTCCAGCAATAGGTGAGACTAGTAGAACTCAAACGATTACTAGGGCTCATGCCAAGGGTGCGCCCCCGACAGTTTTTGAGGATCAAGTACTAGAGTCTCCAGCCCCTCAGCTGGCTGTCAGGATTGGGGAGATACAAGAGTCAACCCAAATCGGTAGAGATATTGTTCGAATTCAAGCCCACACCCAGGGCATGGAAGACCATCGTAGGCCTGGGGCGTCAGGCTGATATGGTGGATAGTAGAGGTCAACCCAAGTGGGCTAGACTATTTGGGTGTGTAAAGGATTATCGAGCCAGACAGCCCCAGCAGCAGTGGAGTGGACATTCTCTTCAGCCAGTATGGGGTATACCCCCGCAGATCTCCAGTAGAGGGCCAGAAGGTGCCAGTTAGTTAGGGTCTGGCCCAAGTCCTAGCAGCCAGTCGAGATCATTCAGAACCCGATGTTCTTACTGTGGGAAATGGCACCCTGGGGAGTGTTATCGTGCCATGGGCGCTTGCTTTAGGTGTGGCCATCAGGGCCATAAGATGAGGGACTGCCCAGTCAGAAGAGGTGCAGATAGATTTCTTCAGTCTACTGGATCGACAGGTGGTTCATTTCCAGCCTCAGTAGCTATGCGCCCTACGAGGCGAGGTATGTTGGCATCAGTAGGCCATGGCAGGGGTCGTGGTAGAGTCCCTAGTTCTAGCGGTCCTTCGCACCGCACGTATGCTTTGGTCAGCCGTCAGGATCAGGAGGTGTCCCGGAATGCGGTCACAGGTATATTATTAGTTGCTTGCTCTTGAGATGTGTATGTTTAGCCCTATATTATCATAGTTTCCTCTTGTGGTTGCTTATAAGTTGGAGTAAAGTCTGGGTTGATAAAGTTTTGGAGGTAGCCATACTAGTGAAAAGATTGTTTCATGCTTGGGTCTCCTAAACTTGAGTTTTTTTTTTGGGTTGCAAAGAGCGATACATGGATTATGTTACATTAGAGGTTAAAATGTAGAAATATGGGTCTGTTCTCTGTGTCTTGTTCTGTTCTGGGTAGAAATGATGGGTTTTGATGTAATTATGGATAGGGAGTGGTTAAGTTGTCTACTTGCTAGAAGTCTTGTTATAGCACTGTCGCAAGGTAAGGACCGGGGAGGAATGACTTGGGAAGTTAAATGTGATCATACCAGCACTAACGCATCGAATCTTATCAGAACTCCAAAGTAAACGTGCTTGAGCAAAAGTAGTACTAGGATGGATGCCCCCCCCCCCGACAAGCTAAAGAGCTAATGAAAGAAAACGCCCCTTAAGTTGCCTACGTAGTTCGTAAGGTTGGTGAACATTCGAGGATGAATGTTCTTAAGAGGGAAGGATGTTAGAACTCGTATTTTGTGTATTGGAATAGTTACGAAAATATGGGACCAAAGTGTTACTTTTAGAAAGTTTGGGAGCCAAATTAGAAATTTGGAAACCTTGGGTCTTGAAGACAATTTTTGGTAGTGCCCTTTCATGGTGTTATTTTCTCATTGGTCCAAGTAGGTAAGGTGGACCATTTGCTTTGACCAAGAGATATTTATAAGATAAAAAACAAATCCCCTATCTTCTTATCTTTCATCCTTAGCCAAATTAGAACCAAGGAAGAGCAAGCCAAGAAAACCTCATGGTCTCTTCAAGGAACTTTGGAATTCTTTCTACTTCACTCAGAATTTGTTTTGTTGGTACAACCTGCTAGTTTTGAGTCTTCTTGGAGTAGTGATGGAAGCAAGAAAATAAATCTTGAAGAATTTAGAAGGCCTCTCTGCCTTGTGCAAGGAGATTCAAAATTTTATTTTCTTTTCTTTCAAAGCATTTGAGGGTTCAAATCTTCCATTTTAGGTCCTCTTGGTAGCTTGAAGAAGTTCTTTGAGCAAGGAAACCTTTCCTTCTTCTTAATTGGAACCATAACCCAATTGAAGGGTTGAAGTGTTAAGGTAAGAATTTCTCTTGTTTTATGTGTTCTTAAGGGCCTATGTATGTTATAGTATGTTGAAATGAAAGAAAATCAAGAAATATTGAATGTTGGGAGTGAATTCTATATGTATGGATTTGGCCGAAATTGAGCATGAAGGCTATGTTGTGTTGTATTGTGTTGGAATTTATGAATTGATGTTTAGTTAAGTGTAAAATGATCAT
>BAUE01068871.1:0-25582 GCA_000787875.1 Solanum virginianum | reverse complement strand
ATATATATATATATATATATATATATATATATTATAATTTCGGGTTGGTTTGGCCTCGGATTGATTTATAAAAGATAGTAATTACAACAATGTTACAAGGGTAAAATTATAACTATGACATATTAGTTATTTCTTAACCAATAGCCTCTAAACACATGTAATACATATGGGCCTATAGTCGGGTTTTTTTCGTCAATACCAAACCAAGTCAAATCAAACCACTAATCAGATTTTTTTTTTCTCGGGTTGACTTGGTTTTCAGTTTAGTTCGATTTTCGACTTGATTTTGTTCACCCCTACTCTCAATAATAATTAAAAAATGTTATTCATTCTACCAACAACCTTTGACTGTTGCAGGTTCATTTTTTATATTAGTCAAACTATATGATAGGTAGGTAAGTTGTAGGTTGGATTGCTTGACCTTTTCCTCACATTAGAAGTCTCATAACTACTTGTCTCTTGGTATTTTTTTTTTAAAAAAACATGAGAATCGTTGAATAGCTAATATATTAAGTTAATCAGTATTTTGTTATGTCATTATTGAGAAATTATTATTTTTCATTGAAAAGTTTCATTAAAAAATGTTCACGGTTATTTTTATAGAAACTTTAATTGAATCAGTGAAAAAAGAAAAAATAGATCTTTCTTGGCCCTATTTTAGTTGTCATGATTTCTATTTTTAGAGTCAAACTATGTAGATTTTGACTAATATTTTAAGATATTTTTTAATCATATTGATATGAAAAAAATTGCAATCAGTAATACTTTTGTTATAGTTCTTGAATATATATATATATATATATTATAAAAGATCAAATTAATTTAATCTAACTTAACTTTAAAAGTTTTATCAAATTGTCTTTCGAAAAGCGTAACATGACAACTAAAATGGGACAGAGGGAGTGTTTTTATATGAAAAAATTAAAAAGTTTTCTAAAATTTCAATGAGAATCTGTTTCCACTATGCATTTTTTTCAATAAGCTGGTTTGGTGATAGAAAAATCACGTTTTATAATACAAAATTACTACAAAATCTTTGTTTTTAGTAGTGTGCACAGTGCATGTATTATTTTATCTTCCAACAAAGGTTGTGATGAAATGGTAAGTACTCATCTATCCTTAACCAGGGATCTCAGGTTCGAAGTCGTCTTTGTTAGGGAGCGCTTTACCCCCCCGAGATGGGACTTTTCGACGTGAATTCGAATTTAGTCGAGCTCCGACATGGATACTAGATACTGGAAAATCCAAAAAAAAAAAACTATTTTATCTTCTATTCTACATAAAATAATAGATACATTTTCTCATAACTTATACATATATATCAATTGTGTGAGTATCTAGTTGCACACTAAATTCGTATTACTTTTAACATAGTAAAAGAATACCATCAAACGTGAAACTATTCATGCATAATTTAATTCTGTCTGTCTCATATTAATTAAATTTGTGAGATAATGCACGTATATTAAGAAAAACATTCAAAGACAAAATTTACACCATACTTTCTACTATTGCCCTTTGTAAAATTATAAATATGTAATGTAATTTATTTCCTAGAAAAATATAAAATTTCAGTAAATGAAAGGAAAAATATGAAAAAATTTGCAAACATTCTTCTTCAACTTTGAATAATTCAACTATTTTAAACATTAAAAAAATTTTAAAAATTCAATTAATTTAAAACGAAGAAATATATAAATAATGTAACTTATTTCCTAACTAACTATCAAATTACCCTAGACTTTTGCCGCAAGTTATGTGGGATAGTCACTGTGGTCCAAAGTTGTAGAATTCGTTGCAAACTTAATAAACATTAATTTAATTACTAATTCGTTGAGATTTCACAAATTTTAAAGCTGCATGAATTAACGTTCTACCTAATTGCTCTTTGACTTTCAATTATTTGCAAGAATATCTTGTCTTGAACAATTCACAAAAATATATTCTTTAAAATTGAAATATGTTGTGGAATAGGCTAACCATTTTTCTAAGACGTAATTCATAAATTGACCCTTAAGTTTGATTTTAAATTTTAAGTATGACGTATAACTTTTATAATGCACACATAAGCATTTTAACTATTTATTTCTTAAACAAAAAAAGTGCAAATCTAACCTGACAAAATGCGTGTTTTGGATGCAATTCAGGCACGTCGGGTGTAATTTTCAAGGTCCACAACGATTAAAAAAATAGAAATGACAATTCTACCTTTTATATATACCACAAAATACCCAAATAAACTTTCAAAAGGGAAAAATCGAACATACCCAGACTAAATGATGAAAAACAGCCAAAGAAAAACATTAGTTTTCATGAAATCTAATGTTAGGGCTAGGGCTAGGGCTAGGACTATTCCATGGAAGAGGAATAACTGGGAAAAGGAAAAGATTATTTTCTTTGTTTTTTAAATTATAAAATACGTATAAAAGTTTTTAAATACATGGCAATCATTGAGTGGCTAAAAGATCCACGTGGGAGTGTTTGTAAATCACGCAATAAGGCTGTTGAATTCGCGCATTTTTTGTTTAAGAAATAAATAATTAAAATATTTATTTATGTATTATGAAAGTTGAAGTATACTTAAAATTTGAAATTAAATTTAAGAATATTACACTTTTTTTGTATTTGTTAAGTTTTCTTTACTACTTTGAATCCTGTCTAGTAGTTTGAAAAAAGCAGTCTAAGTCAAAAAAAGCTATGAGATTTCTAGAATTATAATATGATTAATTTTTATATAAATAATAATTATTATTTTTGAGGTATTCAATATTAAATATATTTTTAAAGTTGAGATAGAGAAAGATTCCTTTCTGTGTTTCCTCGTTACTAAATTTATATATATAACAATAATAACATATTCAGTAAAATTGTATAAATGAGATCTAAAAAAAATAGAACAGACTGGCAATCTCCATGCTACACTTGTAGAGAAAATTTATTGATGAATGTGTTGTGGTCCACTATTCACATTTTCACTATACCACTTGTCAAATGGCAAGTGAATCAACCACTTCACCAACTCTGGCTCATTTCATAGGAAAAGATGATGAGCCACGAAAGTACGTGGACACGGTACACATCTTTCACCAACTTGATCAAATTTGAAATTCAATTTTTTTTTAATATATAAGAGTTTAATGGGTAGAAAATAAGTGAGTTGCACATCTTGAACCAAACACACACTAAGTTGCACATCTTGAATCAGCTACAATTTTAATATTCTCTTCGTCTCATTTTATGTTATACCCTTTGACTAGGTGTTTAAATAAAAAAGAAGACCTTTAAAACTTGTGATCTAAAACAATTCTTAAATACTTATCTGGTTGATAATCAAAGTCAAAATTATTTCCAATTATAGTAAGATGACAATTTTTTTTGAAACAGACTAAAACAAAAAAAATGCCATATAAAATGAGACAGAGTAGTCGTACTTTTGTTCCACCAACCTTCCAAAAACAACAAACAAAAAAGAACACAATTTCTTCAACTATAAATAACCATCTTCATCCACAACCTCTTCAATCAAACATATCTCATCATTACCAAAGGAAAACTTTAACAATCATTTTAAATTTCTCCATCCATCCAAATCATATTCACCATGTCTACCATTGAAACCCCCCTCACAATTACTGAAAAAGTTTATGTTAGAGTTAGACTTGCAAATGAAAATGATATACACCATATATACAAACTTTTTTACCAAATTCATGAATACCATAACTACACTCATCTCTACAAAGCCACAGAATCTTCCCTTTGTAACCTTTTATTCAATAAAACAAACCCTAGTCCTCTATTTTACGGTCCCTCCGTTCTTCTACTTGAAGTATCACCAACTCCTTTTTCAGATACTAATAACAAAAAGGACGAAAAATTCAAGCCTGTCCTTAAACAATTTGACCTAAAGGCAAACGTCATAGACAAAGAAGCCGATGATTTCAAGTCCAAATCCATCAATGATGATGAGAAAAACGACGTGTTTATTGCTGGATACGCGTTCTTCCACGCGAATTATTCATGTTTTAATGATAAACCTGGGATTTATTTTGAGAGTCTTTATTTTAGGGAGAGTTATAGGAAATTAGGGATGGGAAGATTGTTGTTTGGGACAGTTGCATCTATTGCTGCAAATAATGGATTTGTATCAGTGGAGGGAATTGTGGCTGTTTGGAATAAAAAATCTTATGATTTTTATGTGGATATGGGGGTTGAAATATTTGAGGAATTTAGGTATGGGAAATTGGTTGGTGATGCTCTACAAAAATATGCTCATGATAATCACAAGGAGAAGGTTTGATCATCAACATATTTTCTTTTTTCCATTTTGTAAAAGTAATTTACATTATTGTCTGCTATGCTAGCCTATGATGGATGAAGGCCTGTCATTTTGGCTATTGAATATTTATGTTACTATTATGTATTAATTTGTGTTGGCAAATGTTGGGTGAATAAACATTTTCTTATATTTATTGAGTAAGCGTATAAGGTGAAAATCGAAAATTACTAGTTTGATCAGTAATTAAGATGATAAGTAAAATGAAACGGAGGAAGTACTAATTACTAGCTCTATTTCTCTCTTCAAAATAGGTCGCCATATGTTTTAATTTATTGTTCATTCTAATCGTTTTATATCTAGTATTTTCTGCTATTGGGTATTATTTTTGAGAAGAGCGTCTTTTAAAAATTAAACCACCTCTCTATCTCTATGAGCTAGTGATAAAATCTGCGTACATTTTTTCTCTCTAGACCCACGTGTAGGTGTATTGTTCTCTCCTCAAAATAGCCAATTTGAGAATCTCTTTTAGCTATATTTATCTTGTTGGAGACATAATTTATTATATACTAAAAAGGAGTTCATTATTAGCAGAACAACTATCTCAACTCAATTGTAATATATTTTTGGAGATGGTAAAATGTTTTATTAATTAAAAAGAAATTAAATTATTTTAAAATATAAAAAAAAATAGCTCTGGTGAAATTCAGATTAAAAAAAAGAAATATATCATGTGCATTAAGATAGAATAGAAAGGCATAAAAGATTTCATAAACCTCCAAATTAATAAGTTGCGGCACACAAGTTCTTTTTGGATTTTCTATATACCCAACAAGAAGACCATGTACACGCATTTGACCAAGTTAAAATTTTGGATTTTAACATTAATAACTACTATAATAAGAAAATTTAGAATAAAATTTAGGATGTGTTTGATACGAGAAAACTAAATATCATTCATGAAAAACACTTTAGATGAATATTTTTCTTGAATCGAATCTAAAATATCATCAATCAGGTAAATATGGAGCTAGGTGTTTGACCAATAAGAACTAACAAAATGTGTCATTACAATAAGAAATGACTATAGATAAGGTATCACCAACTCATAACATTACTAAGAAAGCTATGTGTCTTTTCAGTTCATGAATTTGGATAAGTCATCTGTACATTGTGGTGACAATATAAATATTGTGTATGTTTCTAAAAAGTCTCATGATTTAGTCCAATTATATTAATGTTTATACTATTGATTTGATAAGGATGAGGAAGACAATATGTTGGATATATTATATGTTTTGATAAGTGGATAGGAATGAAGATAACTTAACAAAAAAGTGAGTAACAAGAGCAAAAAAGAAGACATATGGAAGGCAACACTGAAATGATAAGCTGATTAGAGAATTAACTTGTTATATTTATCGATGCGATTCACAAAATATAATCATATGATTGTATCAACAACTTCAATAAGATCAAATAAATTTAAGAAGACGTGATAAACTATTAAGTGTGATTGGATAGATTTGAAGAAGAAGAAAAGAAAAAAATACTTCAGATTACTTTAAACGAATAAAATGTATATCTGTTTAATTCATTTCGTACATATATAAAGGAATTTTGAAGTTAATAACTCAATGTTCTTCTTGTCATTTGTTTTATTGAATTATTTAAGTATCCTTATTTATATTATCATCGCACGTAAACTTTAGAATAATCATGAAATATCGAATTTTCTATAACTCGTATTTTTTGTATGCTCATTAAATTAGAAGATGTTTGTTATCTCATTGATAAGCTAAGACCTAACCTACTCGCTTGTATTTATTCACATTGATTTTTTTAAAAAATAATTATTAATAAAAGACTCATACACTTTTCTAGCATTCTTTCTAATAACCTGTTTATTATGAATATATAAATTTATATAGTGTAGCAATTTGTTTCAGACAAGAATCTTGGGATAAAGTCATAGACCTTATACCTACCCTTAAATTCTTTAATTCTAGATTGTTTTGGTTCCTCAACACTCAACTTGTTATTGGAGGAGTTTTCTTTTGTACACTGAGAAACAGAGACAGAACTCAGTAGAAGTTCAGACGAATTCATTAACTTTTTTTATAGATTTTATAATTATAGATTTTTCCGTTCTAAAATTGTGGGTCGAACCCCACTATCATCAAAAAGTTCTTCATGTTTTGCAATAAATTTTTTTCTTTCTTTAAAACTCCCAAGCTCCTAATGAGTTATTCATTCTCATTGTTCCTAGGAAGAGCATGGGAACTCTGTCTCATCCTTCATGTGGTTAGTAATCGAGTTACAATTTTTAATAAGAGGTGTCAAATAAAAATATATATGTTGCTATTAAGGATAAAACACATGATCTCAAGCAATTTTTGCAACTCTTTAATCACTGTGCTAAACATTTAATTAGCTTGTATCAAGAGGTGTCAATATTTGTATAAATATTTATTAAATCAAATTTTGACCTATATATACAATGTAATTTTCTGACAAAGGGGTGTCGCTTGACACCCCTCAGCCAAGGGTGGCTCTGCTCGTGGTGCAGTGGATGAGATTATTCCTTTCTTAATCAGATCTCAGATTTGAGCTTTGTATTATTTTTTATAAGAAGTGCTTTCTCCTAAATAAAATCCTGCATGACACAAATTTAAATTAGTCGAATTTCAATACAGGTACGAAAAGTAAAAAAAAGAAAAAGGAAGGGCATTGTAAATCTGTCTCATCCCTCTTCTAAGAAGCTAGTCTTCATCATGTTTCATTTGTTAAATTCAAACATATTATAATTTAAGTGTCTAAATATTTTTTTTATATATAAAAATAGATTTAAAATGCGAAAGAGTTCAAAGAATTCTTTCTTGTAAATCATAGAGTCAAACATCACACAATTCATATCTACTTATGATTCTTTTTGATTTGTCAAGAAGTGGATGTGAACACAATCATCAATTGTGGAATATTACATAGAAAGTCGATTTTGTCTTTAAGAAAAGTCATATTTTGTTGTAATATTATATACATATTGAAGGAGAAGTAAGCATTACCTAACTAGATTAGATTATCTGCCTTTCTGACACATTCATCACCATTCACCACACATAATGTATTCGTGTTTATTTTTCAACACATTCACCTCATCAACTTCCCACTCAAATTTATTTGTTAAATATTTTTTATCTAATTTATATTTTTATTTATCAATTTTGACAAATTAAAATAAAATAATTTTCTTATTATATTTTTAATAAGTTAATATTTTTAAAAAATATAACAAGTAAATATATTTAGGACACTATCAAATGATAAAGACTAAAATAATATATTTATTATATTAATAATTATTTTTTATTCAAATTGACATTACTCTAAGAACGAAATTCCCCAAAAAGGTTACAATAAGAGAGAAAACGTCTCTAAAGAAAAAAGGTGACATAATAAGTCTTCGCTCTATCTATCGGTGCTCTAGCCGTAGAAAAGCCAAGAGCAACTACTGGCCTGATGTGGATTGATTAGAAAGAAAGAAGCCAAGAGGCCACTAGGGTCGAAAGGCTAAACCAAGACAAGTGAGCTAATGATGTCTCCTTCATCTGAGATCTACATACAAGTATAGTCAAATCAACATGAGATGGGATGGCCATTCAGAGGCCGCAGCGGGACTATCATAGGAAAACCTGCCCCTGCTAGCTAAAATAGAAAGCAGAGGTAATAAAGAACTCTTTCTCTGCTTTGAATAGGAAAAATTCTTTTACCTAGACCAGGAAAAAGAAATATGAATTTGTGACATACCGAGATCGATTCATCTCGTCGATGGAAACGAGTCAAGTTACCTACCTTCGAACATCTCCGTTACTCTTTAGGAAGCATCTGCCTAGATAAACTACCCATCTCGTAGCGTTCCACCTCCCCCCAAATGATTATGCAGTGATTAGGCATCCTTAGATGAAAGAGTGAGCGAAACTCTAGATTCATTACTCTTTCATAGGTCTAAACATATCTTACTAGATAGCTGTTTGCTTAATAAGTGTGTCAAGTTAAATTTTGACAACTAAATCAAATGGAGGGAGTAAACAAAGGGAAAAACAATTCCCTAAGCCCATCTTTTGACTTTCTACCTAATGATTACATCCTACTTCTTTCATCTTATTTTAGTTGTTAGATATATTAAAAATAATCATTCAAAATAGTTATCAATTTAGATAATCAAGAGAGTTAATTATTTTTTTTTCTAACTTTGCTCTTTACATTAATTATTCTAGAAGAAGAGGCATATATATAAATAAAAATTTAATTATTTATAAGAGATATATTAATTAAATAATATTTTTAATTAATTTTTTTTTAAAGATTACATCAAATCTTATTATGATAACTAAAATGGGGCGGTAAAAGTATGAAAAGTTCTATCGAAGCCAAAAATTATTTTAATCACTTCCATTTGACTGCTTAGTTAGGATAATTATTGAGTTGTCTAATACAAAGTACTTTTTAACTATATGTGGCATTCGAGTGTTCTAGAAAATAAATTTAAAAAATGAGGAGAATATACAAAAGAAAACTATTTAAAGCTTTATATGAGTGCCATTTGTCCAACTTCATTTTTAAAAAATATTTGAAGCTTTCATTTACCACTCTTTCTTTCTTTCTTTCTTTCTTTATTATCGGATTCTTACATTTTCTTGAATAAATTGACAGTAATTCTTGATCACTATTTTTATCTAAAGACTTTGTCTATACTTATCTACGGTTTTATCAATATATATACATATATATATATATATATAATACATACTTTAGTTTTTCGACGAAAAATTGTCAACTCTAAATATCAAGATCAAAGCTAAAATTTTAATTAAGGAAA
The DNA here is from genome assembly GCA_000787875.1 of Solanum virginianum. Lineage (NCBI taxonomy): Eukaryota > Viridiplantae > Streptophyta > Magnoliopsida > Solanales > Solanaceae > Solanum > Solanum virginianum. Next base: position 16,427 of record BAUE01068871.1, on the reverse strand, counting down.
CTCAAAATTTGAAAAAGTAGATATATGAACTAATCAAAGGGGATTTAACATCTATTTTATATATATACATAAAAAAGATTATTTTAACCATGTAAATCGTAAAAAATTTCGGCGAAGGAGGTAATAACCCCTGAGCATAAGATGGCTCCGCCCCTGCCTCTACCTAAGCCCCCACCTCATACTGCGATAGCAAAACTAGAAATTTAATGATGGTATACAAATTTCTTTTCAATTGTGTTACAAGTTGCAAAATTTAATATATTCATCATAGCTAATATTTAATATTTATTTATCACATAATTTTTCAACGACGAGTTTACATGAGACCACACTTTGCTTAAGGTGGCTCCGCCCGTGTCCCACGGGCTCACGATTGAGTTAGGTGGTTAATGTGACCGTTGTAATGCAAATTCTATTTTCTAAGTAAGACAAGCAAAGTTGTAATACATGTCATGTTATATATTTATTTAATTTTGTCTTTATTCCAAGTTATTTGATTGAATATTATAAAATTGATACTTTGAATTAATTCTTGTACGTCTCCATATTTTTTGAGTTATTAAGTTTTAGCTATGCTTGGATCATGACAAGTACTATCAATGAATCAATAATTGGAGTTATAGGTGCAAATTAATGTTAACCAATTGAACATTATCACCTCAAGAGAACTCTCTAACTAGTTACTTCCAAATACAATTAATTGTCAAGAAAAGAGTTATAGCATTTAAACTCTACATCGCATAATTTTTAGCGAAGAGTATATATCAGATCACTCTATGCGTAAGATGACTCCGCCCTTGCCCTGCCCCCTCGAGATTGAGTTAGGGGGTTAGTATGAATGTTGTAATGTAAATTCTATTTTCTAAGTAAGATAAGCTAAGTTGTAACCATGACATGTTAATTAAATATTTATTTAATTTTCTTTTAATTCTAGATTATTTGATTATGAAATTGATACTTTTGAATTAATTCTTGTACGTCTCTAAATTATTTGAATTATTAAGTTCATCTATCATTGGATCGTGACAAATTTGAATATTGATAAGCTCATCTATCATTGGACCATAACAAGTACTATCAATGAATTACTAATAATAAGAATTATAGGTGCAAATTAATGTTAACCAAGTGAAAATTATCATGCGGTCAAGAAAACTCTCTAACTAGTTACTTCAAGTACAATTAATTGTCATAAACTATAATTATTGTGTACTTTCATTGTCAAGAAAAGAAACTATCTATGTATGTCAAAAGAAAGGTCAATTATAGCTAAAACTTCAAATTTGTGACAATGATTCTTCATAATGTTCATATCTATGTATGTCAAAAGAAAGGTCAATTATAGCTAAAACTTCAAATTTGTGACAATGATTCTTCATAATGGCTCATTTTACTTGGGTTATATACGTAATAATAAACTAGTATTAATCAAGCAAAAAAGTGACAAATGTCATCTAACTTATGTAACATATTGAAATTGTTGGGAATACTTGATTGATAAAGGAATTTCTAGGTCAAATATAGGTAGGAAAAAAGGTGATGTTTGTCCCATATTTTCATGATGTGTCAAGTGTCACTACAACTTTTTCTTCGAGAGCATTTATTAGTGCCTAACCAAAATCATTACTCTCTCTTCTGTCTCAAATTACGTATCATATTTTATTATTTAAAAGTTAAATTATTTTAATTTTGAGTAATATTTTAAAATATATTTTTTACAATTTAATATGAAAAAAAGTATAACTTATATTATATTTTATGTAATTTTATTAATATTTAAATTTAAATTTTAAAAATCAATTAAATTAACTCTAAAAACGAAATGTGTCAATTATTTTGAGACGAAGGAACCAAATATTTATCCATGTGTCCTTTATGTGTCGTAAGGTAGTTACTATTTACATAGCCAAGTTGTGCTATCTTTGATTACAAGTTTTTAAATAGTTTCAAACAACAATTGAAAAGTTATGTATGAATTCACACAGAAAATTAGGTGGTGTGACCTACACATACTTTGAATCAAGTCACATAAATTGGAATATTAATTTTCAAGAGACACATTTACTTTATTTAATATTTTCTAACTCTTTAAATTTTATATACTATAATAAGTTTTCTAATTTAAACCGTGCAGGTGAATATAAAGGAAAGATATTATACTATAATCTAAAGTTTATCTGTATCACATAAGTTGAATGTCTAGTTATATTATAATAAATAAGAGATTTTGGGATAATTATTTAACGAGAATAGTGTAATTGTCGATATATTATATTTTGTGAATTAATATGAGTATTTATAACTGTCGTAAATATTACTAAAGACTTTAGTGACTCTAAATATAATGACATTAACTCAAATACTGCTTAATGTTTGTTTCTGCTAAAAAATATATATTATATTGCCACTATATATATATATATATATATATATATATATATATATATATATATTTTATTGTAATGTTGGATCTATCTATAAAATTCTAGGTATATATGTTAAAAAATATAATGATCCCTATATTGTTTGACCACTTCAAAAGGATATCGAATGGGGGTAGTTGGAACTTAAGAATTAAGGGGCAAAAGAAATGAAAATATTATTAATTAATAAGTTAATTAGGTGACTCGTGCGTTTTGACAAAAAGAATTAGGAGTACGATTTAGTTTTGAACTTTGTTAATTAATTAGTGTCCTAGTGGATTTTATTCTATTCTTTGTTTTGTTTGAAATACGAACCTTATGAGATAAGGGTTGGAATTGCATATTATTAGATTATGGTTAATGATTGGCTTAATGGGTGGATATTGTAGTTTATTTATGGCTAAAGATTAGGTGGTGGCAACGATAAAATGATGAAAATATTATATTAAGTCTAAATACTGAGTTATATAGTCATCATAATTTTCGTATTACTGTTGTAGCGATCTGTCTCCGTCATTATGAATAGGTAAATTGCGGGGAAAATTTTGGGTTAGGAAACTAGTAACTTGAAAATTATTAATATAGGCCAGACTTGGACAAAATCTGAGTCAGCTGAGTTCTGGGGTCATTCGATTATGGATTTGGGTTTGGATTATGAGTTTGATTTCTGAGTTGATCGCCAAGATTAAGGAGCCTATACGACTTTATGTAATCGAATTCGGGTGAGTAAAACTCTCAAAATTGATCTTGGTGTAAATGGTTGATTTAAAAAAAATAAGAACATCATCATAAAGGGTGGAAGCATTCCTAGTTTATTACACAGATTATTAAATTCTTAATACCCAATTAAACCTATTGGATACTATTGGAGATAAGAGATCTAATTCAAATCTCATGATTAGGGGAAATTGTGATTCTAGAAAATATTATTACATTAATGCTTATTTGTTGCCTTATATATATTATCTTAAGTAGAATTCTACCTAAAATAGCACTTTAGGTTTCTCTTTCTTGTATTAAATAAATGTATTTCAGTATAATGAGAATTAATGGAAAAGAGAACGAAAAAATTGTTTATGTATGTCTGTTGCTTCGTTCAATATGGTATCAGAGCGTTTATGAAGTAACAACAATTTTTTCTTTCTTCTTGTCCCTAAATAATTTCTTTGTTAATTTTTTTCTTCTGAATGGATGAATCAAACGTAAATCCAGTGGTTCCAACCACTTCTATAACCCAACCGAATAACTTTGCACCACAAATCATAGTCCAACAGGACAATTCTACTTTTCCAAATAGTGTGGTTCTTGACGAAACAAATTATCCTGTATGGTCCCAACTAATAGAGATGCGTATTGGAGCAAGAAACAAAGTTAGATATCTTACAGGTGAATTGACCAAACCATCACCAACAGATCTAACGTATGACACATGGATCACTGAAAATCACAAAGTTCGAAGTTGGCTTATTGGCTCTCGCCTGACAACAACTAAGGAGATATGGGAAGCTACTTCAAAAACTTTCTATGATGGATCTGATGAAACTCGCTTATTTGAACTGAATCAACAATCTTTTCACCACCAAGTAAATTAGTCGACCTTTGTCTACCTATTATAATGAACTCGTTGCAATTTTTCAAGAAATTGACCATCGGAAGCTTCTCAAGAGAATTCAGTGGAAGGGATTGTACGCTTACATTCCATGGTAGCCAGGCTTCGAGTTCACATATTTCTAAGCGGACTTGATATGGAATTTGATCAAGTTCATGGTGAGATTTTGCGAAAAGATCCTAAATTGGACTTGGAAAGTCGTTGTGCGTATCTAAGAAGAGAAGCACAACAAATGCAAATCATGGGAAGCTCTGGATCAGTCCCTGAAAGTTCCGCCATAGTGGTTCAACTGAAACACAAAAGAGTTGAAATAATCCATCATTAAAAAAAATAAATAATCTTGTTTGCAATCACTGTGGTGAAAAGGGCACACCAAACAGCGTTGCTATGAGATTATTAAATATCCAAATTGGTGAGATTTTTCAAAGAAACCATGAAAGAACTTGACTAGCAAGGCGGCAATAGCCACACTAGGGAAACAATCACAATCTGCGGCCAGTTTGGATCAACCAAATAACTTTGGTAAGGTTGATGTTTTTATCTGTCACTTCTAAGGAAAATACATGGATTATTGACACCGAAACATCTGATCATATGACTAGAGACTCTAATAAGTTACAAACATCTCACCCGTCCTCGCAACAAGTTATTTTTATAGCTAATGAAAATACTTGTAATGTAAGAGGGGAGGGTTTTGTTGAATTGTCTAGTACTTTGACACTTGATATTATTTTAGTGGTACCGTCACTCCCAAATAACTTGTTATTTGTAAGCCAAATTACCTTATCTCTTAACTGTACTGTAACTTTTTGGCCTTTATTTTTTATCTTTCAGGACATTCTGACTCGGAAGACTCTTGGCTATGGTGTTAAACGGGGAAAGCTATACTATTTAGAGTTGACTAAGAATGTAGTGCATAAATTTGGATGGGCTTTCCGTAGAAGTAGAGTTGAGAAGGCTAAAGAAAAAATATGGCTATGGCATAAGAGACTAGGACACATCTCTTTTGATTATTTTAAGACACTTAGACCAAGTTTGTTTTCTGATTTAGGTGTTTTAGATTTCCAGTGTAATATTTGTGAACTAGCAAAAAGCCATCGAATTCCTTATGTTTCAAGTTTGAATAATTGTTCAGAACCTTTCATTGTTATACATTCAAATATTTGGGGTCCTACAAAGGTCCCCTCTATTTCAAAAGCTCGATATTTTATCACTTTTATCGATGAATGTACTAGAATGACATAGGTGTCTTTACTTTACAAGAAGAGTGATGCATTTAAAACATTTAAGGAATTTTACAATATGGTGCATACTCAATACCAAAGAAAAATTGAATTTGACAGTCTGACAATGCTAGGGAGTTTATGGATGGTTCGTTTGGAGAATATCTTAGTCAGCTAGAGATATGACATCATACTTCTTGCACATATACACTATAACAAAATGGTTCGGCAGAAAGAAAGAATAGACAAATTTTGAAAGTAGTTCATACCTCTCTTTTGGGTATGAACATGGCTTATTTTTATTTGGGAGAAGCATTAAAGTCTACTATTTATCTTATCAATCGAGCTCCTTCCCATGTTATTGACATCCAAACTCCTCAACAAAAGTTAAGGTCATTTTGTACAACAGCATATCTGTCGAACCTTGAACCTCTAGTTTTTGAATGTACAGTCTATATCCATATTCCAAAAGTCTTGAGAGGAAAATTGGATCTCTGTGCAAAAAGATATGTATTTGTTGGTTATTCGAACTTTCAGAAAGGGTATCGATGCTATGATCCTCAAAATAAGAAGTTGCATGTTACATTAGACATTTTCTTTCATGAGAATGAACCTTATTATGGAGGCGGAGTTTCCAATTCAACCCCTTATAGGGAGAATGCAAGTGAAACACTTGATCCGAACAAAAAAGATATTGGAGTTCAACCAGACCAAGTTGAATTCTTAAATTTGGAAGAATTGAAAGGAAAATTGAGTTAGAATACACATGTGATTGAAGAGATTCCCTCTGATCAACCTATAGAGTCTCCAATTTTGCCAAATCTATCTGAGAGTGATGTAGTATTAATAGGCAATAAAGGTATTGTAGACGACTCTATGTTAACACCATCAACTGAAATGTCTCCACGGAATGTTCAAGAAGATGTTGCACCTCAGGTAATTCTCAATACCCCTTTCTCTCAATTACCACCAAGATCAAATATGGGTGTCCCCAAAAAATAATATGAACCTGATCTTGGAACCAAGGCCAGATATTCAGCTAATAACTATATCTCAAGTCATAGATTATCAGATTCATATGCTCTAATTGTTGATCAATTATCCAAAGTATCTATTCCTAGTAGTGTGTAGGAGGCATTAACAGATCCAAAATGGTCCAAGGCAATGAATGAAGAGATGGAAGCTTTGCAAAGAAACTCAACTTGGGAATTAGTTCCACTGCTAAAAGAAAAAAGGACAATCGATTGTAAATAGGTATACACCGTGAAATTCAAAGTTGATGGAAGCATTGATAGATACAATGCGAGGCTAGTAGCGAAAGGTTATGCGTAGAAGTATGGAATTGATTACCAAGAAATTGTTGCACTTGTAGCCAAGCTCAGTACCATTCCTATTCTTATATCTGTTGCAGTGAATAGAGATTGGCCTTTACGATAGTTTGATGTAAAAATGCCTTTCTAAATGGTGATTTAAAGGAGGAAGTATACATAAAATTTTCACAGGATATTAAGAAAGGACCAATGCATAAAGAAAAAATATGCAAACTGAAAAAATCAATTTATGTGCTAAAACAGTCACCTAGAGCTTGGTTTGGGAGGATTGCATTGGAAATGAAGTCTGTTGGTTACTTACAAAGTAACTCTGACCATACCTTGTTTATTAAACACAATGGGGGAAAAGTAACAACACTGACTATATATGTAGATAATATGGTATTAACTGGTGATGACCCTGAGGAAATGGAAAAACTACAATAGTACTTAACCACGAAGTTTGAAATGAAAGATTTAGGACAATTGAGATATTTTCTAGGCATTGAAGTGTCAAGGTCGAGAAAGGAAATTTATCTTTCCCAGCGGAAGTATGTATTAGATTTATTGACAAAAACTGGAATGCTTGATTGCAAACCAGTTGAAAACACCGATGAAGATAAACCAACAACTTGGAATTCCTTTTGCGAAGCAATTAACAGACAAAGTTCGTTATCAACATCTAGTGGGGAAGTTGATCCATCTAACTCATACAAGACTAGATATTGAAAAGCGGTAAGTATGATGATCCAGTTTATGCAAGCTCCAAGTGTAGAACATATGAATGCAATCCATAGGATCTTAAGGTATTTGAAAAAAGCTCCTGGAAAAGGGTTGATGTACTGAAATAATGAAGCACCCATTGTTGAAGGCTATACCTACGCTGATTGGGCTGGAGATCGCTCAACTAGGAGATCGACTTCAGGATACTTCACATTTGTTAAAGGTAATCTTGTTACCTGGAGAAGTAAGAAGCAAAAGATTATTTCTCGATCAAGTGCAGAAGCAGAATTTTGAGGTATGACGCATGGTTTATGTGTACTATTGTGGATTCAAAGAGTTCTTCATGATTTTAGAATTGAAAGTTCTGGACCTATTAAGTTATTTTGTGATAATAAATCTGCTATTCAAATAGCACAAAATCTAGTACAACATGATTGAACTAAACATGTTGAAGAGGATCGTCATTTCATTAGAGAAAAACTTGATCAGAAGATCATCCAGTTTCTATATGTAAAGTCTACAAACCAACTCGCAGATATCCTAACAAAGGCAGTACCAGTTAAAACATTTCATGAAGCCATTGACAAGTTGGACATGATAGATATCTATGCACCAACTTGAGGGGGAGTATTGAAGATAAGAGATCTAATTCAAATCCCATGATTAGGGGAGATTGTAATTCTAGAAAATATTATTACATTAATGCTTATTTGTTGCCTTATATATATATTACCTTAAGTAGAATTTTACGTGAAATAACACTTTAGATTTTCTCTTTCTTGTATTAAATAGATGTATTTCATTACAATGAGAATTAATGAAAAAGAGAACGAAAAAATTGTTTATGTATGTCTGCGACTTCGTTCAGATACATATTATTTGTACTCACCCCTATTTTTGCATCTCCGTTTGGATATTGCAGATTTTAGACAAAGTTACTCTTGTGACAACTAATGATTCTAGCGGAGATCCTATACTTGAGTTGGTGGTAAGACCCAGTGATTCTGGTCTACTGCTAGATTCTATCATTACTTTGTAGTCTTTACTTCATTTCAAAGACTATGTGGTTAGTACTGTTCTAGTTGTTGCTTCAGATGCTCTTTATACTTGTGACATCAGGTATTGAGATTGTAATTTATTGTATTTTATTTCTTACATTGTGACTAGACTTCTCTCTTGGGAGTCTCGTGTGAATTTGCTTTTTGACTTACACATCAGGTTGAGTGACTTGGGTTGTGTGCCATCTAGACCTCGAATTCCAAGTCGTGACAATTCTCATGTATATATTTTATTTATATTAATTATACACATATTTATACTTATTATATATTTGTTGTATACCGAATATATATCAATGAGTACAAACGATAAAGATTAAGTGGTTGAAGTTTGTTTTAACTGACTGTCTAGAAAATGTTAAGATCTTACTACTTACGTTAAAACCTAATATTTTTTATCCGTAAAGAATTTTAGACAAGCAAATCTAATTTTAACAATTGAAACAAACCACAAAACATATGACTAATTATTTTCTTTTCACATTTCATGAATAGCCAGGACATTGGGGATCCAACTAATTAATTATCATAGTGATTATAGACTTGCTATGTGAAGAAAGAAATAAAACATATCATCTCTTTCAAAAGTTAAATGTGAACCAAATGTTCAAAGTTAAGAAAATTTTCATTTTATGCTATGTGATAACAAGTTTTAATCAATGCACGGAAGTGACAAATGTCATCAACTAGTGTAACATATATATATATATTTATATATTGTTGAGAATACTTGTAAACACTTTATCATATTCAGTAGAAAAAGGGTTTGAGAGACCTTAGATATATTTTACCATTTTTATTATTTTATTCGAAGATAATCAATTATAATACTGTTCTTCCACAATCTGACAGGGTTAACTAGTCTTGACTTTAATGTTTTAAGTTATATCAGGATTAGTAAGAAAATGTACAAAAGATAAAACAATACTAAATTTTTTATTTCAAACTATTTATACTTGTACCGTATACCAAACATTCCCTCAATCATAACGAAATGTATAACTTTTTTTGTCAAAAAATAGAAAAAGCAAGTGCATTGAAAAATTATATTAAAATGGATGAGATTCTTTTATCTCTAATTAAAGGTTTGAAGCTGAAATTTAGGAATATAGAAATTTTGATATAATATGTGTCTCCCCTTAGATCTTATGTCGTGTGAATTTGGGGTTAATTAGAGTATCAAATTACTAGGTTCCAAACATTAAATAACTATTAATAAAGAAAAAAAAGAGGAGAGGGAAAATGGTTTTGACCATATGATATATTGTGCTTTGAGTTATTTACTTTGTAGCTAAGTTTCATAGCTAAAAATTAGGAAAAAGGTTAGATAGAGAACTAATGAAGTAATTTTAAGTTTAGGGAAATTGAGTTATAGTCAATTATTAAGTCCACTCTAATTTAAGTAGCATTTGACAAAAATAATGTCGGTTTCTCGATTTCAATTTCCTTCGACAAAAAGATATGTCTTTCTAAAATAATATTCTTTTTTATTTTATTTTATTTTATTTATCTTACTTTTATGTTAGTTTTTTTTCTTAAAAAATATCTCTTAATTTTTTTATTCTCCTGTAATTTTAACTTTCTATTTGCTTAAAACGACAAAGATTAAAAGATATTTTTGATACATTTTACATATCTTAGTTTAAGATCATAAGATTTAAATATTTTTATTTTATTTTTTTAAATCTCATGTCAAATCAAGCCAGATGAACAAATTGAGACGAAGAAAATAATTACTGGTTGAACGACCATATGAGAAAATAAATCATGACCCAAAGTTAATTATTCTTCCTCATGAGATCGTTGATTAATTTGTGGTACTTATTAAGAAGTTACATAGAAGTTTTTATAATATCGCCTTAGCTAATTACTTCTTATTTTTCTTCTTTCAAATCTTTGATTTAATTTACCACTAAAATTATATTTATTGACTACGTCAAAAAGGATATCTAAATGGGGGTAGTTGGAATCTTGAGAAGTGATTGGAAAAACAATGTCGATTAACAAAAAAAAAATATTAATTAGGATTACGATTTAGTTTTGAACTTTGTCTAAGTCTTAACGAATTGTATTTTTTAAATTTTATTTGTTTGAAATAAATGATACCTGAGATGAGGATATTGAATATATTAAATTATTAGATTATGAAAATGATTGAGCTTGGGGGATATTGTATCTAATTTATTATTATAAATTAGGTAAATGACAACCATCAACTAATTAAAATTAATATTGAAATTTCAAGACAAAGTTCTAATGTCTAAGCTTGTTGTCATCATGTATTGGCGTGTTACTTTTGACTTGGGAACATATTGCTTGTTCAAAGGTTCATATTGGTTGGTGGGAAATTTAATTAAGAAATTAAATTGAAAAAGATAAAAAAATATTATATGATTTCTTCATATTTGTCTGATTTTGATGGACAAAATTATATAATATATGTTGTTGCTAAAAGGCGTTAGTACCAGACAAAAAATAGTCGAGTTGTAAAAAGATGAAAAATATAGTTTGTAACATTTAACTACTTTTGTCCCACACCTAAGGTGATTTATTCATCTAATTTAGTGAAAGTTTAACCTTTTAAAAAGCTAAAGAAAGTAGCCGAATATTAGGTCCCATTTTGAGCACACATTCATTTCTTAGAATTACTTCTCTAATACGACCGGATCGTACATTAGGATCTTATTATAATCTAATAACTTTCTTAAACAAATTTCACGAGAACCATCAATCAACTCATTAAAAATAATCAAGGTTAACAATCAAGAACTAGACAACCACCACTAGCGATTAAAAAACATTTCACATAATATATTTTTGTCCTAAATAACAACACTCAACAATCTTAACCATTCATACACCGTGTCTAAAAGCCTAGACATATAATCTTTCCAATCTACAATATATTTTGCACTAAGAATGGGTCTATAACTACTCGATCAAGACACCTAGCCTATCTAGGCGCCAAGCAATTGTTGTAGAATTTGATCATGAACATCGACTCCCTTACGAATCTTGGTCTAAAATTAATAATACAAAATACAATAACCAAGAAGAATGTCCTAAATATACTTGTACCCAAATTTATTCATCCAAATTAAGGCTTTTCTACCAAAAGGATTCATCTAGAACTACAAATTTCATGATTATAATAGTGAATTATGACATAAATGTCAAGGAAAAAAAATAATTTTATAAACAATGCAAGGTCTTACACTCTAAAATTCTTTTTAGACTGGATTGTTCTCTACCTTGGGATGAATCCAAACCCTCCCTTACGCCATCATTTTTTACTCTATAACGACAATATATTCAGTGGAATTTCACAAGTGGAGTCTGGGGGAGGATACAATGTACCCAAACTTCACAACTACCTCATAGAAGTAGAGAGGTTATTTTCGGAAAACATCATTTTTTATACTAAGTCCTAAAAATTAAAATACTAAGTTAGGAAAGTGATTTGCTTATTTTTACAAAGAATTCCCATGATAAGTTGAGGAAATAGAAAGTAATCTTATAATTGTAATTAGACTAATAATCAAATGAAAGCTTGAATTTATTCTCCAAAAATTATTACATGCATCAAACCATGTATTTTTCAAGGAATTGATTTATGTGGTATATATAGTAGTAACATAATATATATATCTAGAATACAATTTGTTGTGTATGTGAATAAAAAAATGAAGACATCAACAGTTGCAACATGCCTTGTACTTGAAGAGAAACTCTATAGCAATCCCTTCATGACCTTCTAAGCAATAATGTAATCAATTTTGTGATAAGAGCATGCACAATTTTGAGCACCAATATCATTTGCAACACAAGGAGGACTAATTCTTCCATCTTGGTACCATTTTTTCCTTTGTTGAAGTAAATCATTGATGAAACAATCAAGAGTTTCTCTAGTGATGCCTGGCATGACAATAACATGTGCCATATCCTTCACACAAGAGAGTTGCCAACGACGAACAAATTCATGGTCACGAGGCCTCTCGAGGACAACTATAATGCTAAGCTCATTCAGCATGACACTGACTCCAGCATTTTGAAGACGATCTTTTAAGTATTTGGCATTGTCAAGGCATCTCTTAACGTCTTTTTGAAAGCCAATTTGACCTTTAGCATTTAGACTGTACCACAAGAAGATTGGAGTCAAACCATTTCTACTTCCAGAAATTGTAGCATCCACAGAAGCAATATATTCAACTCTTCTTGAAAGATTGTTAATGTAACTTTTCCTTGTTATTTGGACTCCACAAGGCATTGGACATCCCAAGAACTTGTGACCAGAAATTGTGACACTTCCAATTGGCTTCTTGAAAGAAATCATCTATTATAAAGTATAAATCACAAATGTTAAGAGTTATTATTTTCATGTTTGGCTACTAAATATACTCAAATATCTTAAGTAAAAAAAAAAACTTACATTGTTAATAAAAGGTATAATAAGTCCATTAAGTGCTGCATCACAATGGATGTAAAATTGATCATTTGTATAGCCACAATCTTCAAGTGTTTGGAGAATAACATCAAGATCATCAACAGCTCCCTTGAAGGTAGTACCTATAGTCAAAATAACAATTAATATTAGAAAATGCATTCAGACAATAATTATTCAAAAATAATACCTTAATTAAAAGGAAGATAATAAAATATTTACCAATTGTAACATTAATAATTGCTGGTTTGCCTTTGTTTTTAAGTAATTTAGCCTTCAAATCAGAATAATCCATTTCTCCATTTATAGATGCAGTGAATTCTTATACGTGGAAGATGCATTAACCATTTCAAACTCCATTCTATACATCATTGCTGCTTTGGCCACTGAATAATGAGATTCTTTTGATGCATATAATATTCCATTTGGAAGTAATTCTCTCCTGAAAATTTAAAAAAAAAAATTTAGACAAGTCAAAAAATAAAATGAAATAATTCTTTTTTAAAAAATAATTGTTTTCTTTAGTTATATTATCTCATTCTTCTCAATATTTGCGGTCGAACTCTTCCCAAACCCTGCGCATAGCGAGAGCTTTAGTGCACCGAACTTGTCTTTTTTTCTTAGTATTTGACATTTTTGCCCTTACCTTTTTCAAATATTGACTTTAAGATCCCAAAATTAGGATAATCTTTTTTTTATAGTATTTGTTCAATTACAAAAAATTTGTATGTATTTTTTTTATGAAATTTAATTTCGAAAATCGAAAGACGACAATAAATTAGTCAAAATTGATACTTACCCAACCAAAATGCCATGTAAATTTCCTTCTGTGCCCCCATTTGTAACATAACCCCAATATTGATCTCTTTCAATTTCCCATAAGTCTGCAAACCAATTCAAAACGGCCACTTCGAAATCTTTTGAGTGAAAATCCACAGTATTTTGGAGAAATGGATCACCACAATTATTTAAATGAAATTGTAAAAGTGGGGCTAAACTTGCATAGTGCTCATAGCATATGTTAACTGGATAACCTGAAAAAAAAAAGGATTTGAACAATTCAACTTATCAAATAAAATAATTTATCTTAATTAAGTAAAGAAGTTCATATTTTAATAAATAATATATTAGTTTGATATAAACAGTCGATGCAGATAACTTTATCGATATGGACCTTTGTTTTGGAAAGTGTCAATAATTCGAAATTGTGAATAGTAGTAGGTTAATTGGTTAGTTCATATCAAAAGACTATCATTAAATTACGCAATGAATGACTGAATAGTGTAAACATTCTTTATATTATCAGTATATATAACTTAAACTCAATGTTATATTCATACGCACTAGCTAAGGATTCGATAAAGATCGTAAAGATAATAAATAGTTACCTATATGATAGTTGATACGTTGGGTAAGTGTATCAATATAATTCATTAATGTACAATCAAGACTTGGTCCATCATTTTTGCCTGGCTCATTTACTGAAAGATTCAAGTTTTTTCTTGGTGTTGTACATGCAGATGGCACCTTAAGTCTCTTCATTTCACCAAAATCTCCATTTGGTATTAATCCAGGTGGTGCCAATCCTCTTGGAGTCACAATTGATGGCTCAAAATCCTATAAAATATCACACACACACAAAAAACTTTTAGATTCATGTATTGAATTACAATGATAAAATAATCAAAGACGAAAGACAAAGAGGGAGCAAAACTAAGTTTTGCTCCCCAAAAAAAGAAATAAGGGATGAAGTTTAGATCGCTAAGTTCCGATGGATGATTTATGAAAGTTTTGTGTAAAAGAATTATACCTTTTCAAATGATAAACTTCCCATTCTTTGAGCTAAAGATTTTTAGGTTTTTAGTTAGCTTTGGAATGGAAATGAAGTTGTTGAATATAATTATGTACAATATTCTAGGAATATATATAGGTCCAAAAGATTGTGGGTTTGTGCACCAACCACAACTCACCTTTTTTTTTTCTTATTTCCTCACCTTTTCCTCTTTATTTCCTTCTTTGTGTTCTTTCCCCACATATAAATTTTTGAAAACAAGTCATGTGTTGCAAAAATAACTCTTTGACTCAGTGTTACAAAGACTACTCAACTTTGCCAAAGTGTTAGGTGAGAATGATAAATCCAATTCAAAGATTCATGCACAAGTGGTTTAATTTGTATAAACTTATTAGAGCTCTTTAATAATTACAATAACATATTCAGCGAGTTCTTATTTGTGGGATCTGAAGAGAGTGAGATACAAGAAAAGTCGCAGATTTTTTTCTTATTTCGTATATCGTAAAAAAGCTCTCCTTAACAACGCAATAACATATTTAGTGAATTCTTATACGTGGAGTCTAGGGAGGGTACATGTATAAGCAGTCGCAAATCTTATTATTATTTTCTATAATGTAAAAAAGCTCTCCTTAACAATGACAATAGCATATTTTGCGAATTCTTATGTGTGAGGTCTGGAGAGAGCACAGGTATAAGCAGAGACGTAAATTTTATTCTTATTTTTTATAACGTAAAAAGGCTCTTTTTGATGGGATCTTATTTTGTATAACATAAAAAGACTCTTTCTAATAGACCTTTGATTTAATTAAAAAAATTAGAACATCTAATAATTCATTTTGATGTTTGTTTTTTGTTTTATCATTTTGAATAACTACAAATTATATGGAAATTTGATACACTTTATTAGTATAATATTTTTTTCTAGCTTTTTCTTTTTTTTTAATGTATCATTACTAATATGTCCTCTCTAACGAATGGCCCTGCATATGTACAATTGTTGTCACGTTAGGGTAATAATGTTGCTCTCAATCAAACAATTAGCAGGGAGGTAGAGATGTTCTCGGGTCAGTTTGGATCATTATCGATGAAAATCAAAATTAAATTAATTTAATTGATTTTTAAATTATTAAAATTAAATTAAATTAATATATACTGATTGATTTGGTTGTTATCGGGTTTACGTTGATTTAATTTTGTTATTTGTTTATTAATTATACATGAAAAATATATTAAAAAATAACAGTTCATTCAAAAATAAAAAGATCGTGATATTATCACATAAAACAGTAGCATAACATACGTTTAATACAAAAATTACAACAGTTCATTCAAAAATAAAAAGATCGTGAGATTACCACATAAAATAGTAACATAACTTACGTTTAATACAAAAATTTCCCAAAACCCTGAAATAAATTAGAAGATTGATTGAACCTGTTACATATGCAATTATAATACAATTAATTAAAATATTCTATATAATATGAAATCTGGATGAACAAATACATTCTAATATATAACTGTAGAAGTTTTCTTCACTTTCAATAGTATGAATCACATTTTTTTTAGGAAATCTTTTATTCTCATAATCCGATCCTTCAAGTTGTGATGGCACTTACTACTATCAATCAGTAAATAAGCCTAATCCATAACCCAAAATCATTGACAACCAGCTATCAGTCTCGAACTCAACACTAGAGAAAATCTTTGGGACCATTTGAAAAACCTCTCAAAAACTACTCAAAGGAATGGTGCATAGGAGGTGACTTCAATGAAGTCCTTAAGAGCACTGAAAAGTTTGGTGAGAGAAACATTAATAACCACTGAGCTCACCTCTTTAAACAGTGT
>BAUE01068929.1:0-25547 GCA_000787875.1 Solanum virginianum | reverse complement strand
CAATTCAAAAAGCTGATATTCCTTCAAAAAGAAACAAGAAAAGTACAAGAATACTTACATCTCACATTTTATAATTTCCCCAAAAGTAAAACAGATAGCACAACACACACATGTTCCATTCTTGGCGATAATGCCGTGGCATAGAAGTCAGGGCCAGAATGGTGCTGTCTTGGAGAAATTCTTGCATCATCATTATTTGCTTGACGGACTGTAACAGGAATTACAGGAATATCGCTTCCAAATGGACCCAAACAATACTGTTCATCCAATACATAACCTTGATCACTTATTCTTTTATGAGGATAAGAAGTATCATTTTCCCGATAAATCCTCAATCTTTTAGTTTCCTTTTGAAGTTGGCTAGAATGAAATACATACCAGCCATGTACGACAAATCTGCTAGATGGTTAATGCTCACCTGAAGAAGAAGAAAGCACATGCAGTATAGGAGATGCCTGCATCTAATTCTACTCAGTGAATAACCTTTGCCTTTAATCTTTGAGAATATTCATATAAGGCACGCACCGGATTTGGCTGCATAAGTTTCGAGTAATCCACTTGGGTATTATTGCTCAGCGGTGGGGAATTGTTTAGAATTTCACCAAGGAGTGACTCAAAGCTTCATTTGAGTTATTCCACGACAAGTGCGGGATCGTTTCCAAAAAATCACTTTAAGGGGGAGTGTGAGAAATAAAGATAATTTTTTGGAGGTACAAAAGATCTAAGAAATTAAATAGAACTCTCTATAGGACTCTTTAGAATTTTGTAGAGTAATATCTTGGATATCTGTACTTAGGAAAATCTAGATGCTCTAGAGTATTAGATATTTGAGGTAAATTATAGAATAATCTTGATTTTTGTTAGATAAAGTTACCTAGATATTTCTTGTAGATATATCTAGAACGATTTCTAGATATCCCTACACAAGTATAAATAGGGGTTCACATAGTCATTTGTAATCAACCAAAACTGAATCCAATTCAAGTAGTCTTCTCTCACAACAAAGCTTCTCCCTCTTTAGTTGAATCTTCCGATCTTAGTTAATGATCTGGGCTAGTAGAAGGTCTCTAGATTATACTTTTCTACTGCTATATTTCTCTACAGACATCTCCTACACCGCGGGTGCTTTCTTCTCCTTCAGGTGAGCAGAAACCACCTAGTAGATTTGTTGTACCTGGCTAGGATGTATTTCATTCTAGCCAACTTCAAAGGGAAACTAAAAGATCGAGGATTGATGGGGCAAGTGATACTTCTTATCCTCAGAAGAGAGCAGGTGATCAAGGTTATCTTTTGGATGAACAGTATGGTTTGGGTCTATTTGGAAGCGATATTCTTTCAAGTCCTGTTATAGTCAGTCAAGCAAATAACAGTGATGCAAGAATTTCTCCAGGACAATAGCATTCTGGCCATGACATCATATGGTGCGGCGTTATCACAAAGAATGGAACATCTATATGTCCTGCTATCTTTGTTCCTATTGGGGAAAGTATAAAATGTGAGATGTAAAGTATTCTTATACTTTTCTTGTTGCTTCTTGAAGGAAATATTAGCTTTTTGAATTACCTCTATGTTTTAATAGATTTCTCAGCTTGTTTTCTCTGCCATTATTATTTATGAATGTGCCATATTACTTTTAATAGGTGTAGTATACGGCAGAGACAACAATCTGATGAGAAATCATAGAGGCAGAGACAACAAGCTGAGAAATCTATTAAATCATTGGGGCAATTCAAAAAGCTGTATTTCTTTCACGAAGCAATGAAGAAAGTACAAGAATACTTACATCTCACATTTTATACTTTTCCCAACATGAGCACAGATAGCACGACACACAGAGGTTCCATTCATGGAGATAATGCCGCGCCATATGAAGTCATGTCCAGAATGGTGCTATCCCAGAAAAATTCTTGCATCACTGTTATTTGCTTGACTGACTATAAAAACATTTAAAGGAACATCGCTTCCAAATGTACCCAAACAATAATGCTCATCCAACACATAACCTTGATCACTTATTCTTTTCTTAGGATAAGAAGTATCATTTACTCCATCAATCTTCGATCTTTTAGTTTCTCTTTAAAGTTGGCTAGAATGAAATACATCCCAGCCAGGTACGACAAATCTACTAGGTGGTTTCTTCTCACCCAAAGGAGAAGAAAGTACCCGCGGTGTTGGAGATGCCTATAGAGAAATATAGCAGAAGAAAAGTATAATCTGGAGACCTTCTACTAGCCCAGATCATTAACTAAGATCGGAAGATTCAACTAAAGAGGGAGAAGCTTTGTTGTGAGAGAAGACTACTTGAATTGGATTCAGTTTTGGTTGATTACAAATGACTATGTCCATACCTATTTATACTATTGTAGGAATGTTTCTTGAAATCATTCTAGATATATCTGCAAGAAATATCTAGGTAAATTTATCTAACAAAAATCTACATTAATCTATAATTTACCTCAAATATCTAATACTCTACAGCATCTAGATTTTTCTAAGTACAAATATCCAAGATGTTACTCTATAAAATTCTAGAGAGTTCTATTAAATATCTAAGATCTTTTGTACCTCCAAAAAATCATCTTTATTTTTCACACACCCCCTTAAAGTAATTTTTTTGAAACTAGATTGCACTTGTCGTGGAGGAACTCAAATGAAGTTTTGAGACACTCCTTGGTGAAATTCTAGACAATTTCTCATAGCCGAGCAATAATACGCAAGTGTATTACTCAAAACATACGCAGCCAAGTCCAGTGCGTGCCTTATGCCAGTGTTCTCAAAGATTAAAGACAATGGTTATTCACTGGGTAGAATTGGAAAATGACATCTGCAACACCGCAGGTGCTTTCTTCTCCTTCAGGTGAGAAGAAACTACCTAGTAGATTTGTCGCACCTAGATGGGATGTATTTCATTCTAGCCAGTTTCAAAAGGAAACTAAAAGGTCGAGGATTGATGGGGCAAATGATACTTATTATCCTCATAAAAGAACAAGTGATTGATGTTATATCTTGGATGAATAGTATGGTTTGGGTCCAGTTGGAAGCGATGTTCCTTCGGGTCCTGTTATAGTCAGTCAAGCAAATAACAGTGATGCAAGAATTTCTCCGGGACTACACCATTCTGGCCATGACTTCAAATGGCGTGGCATTATCGCTAAGAATGGAACATTTGTGTGTCGTGCTATCTATATTCCTATTGGGGAAATTATAAAATGTGAGGTTTAAGTATTCTTATGCTTTTTTTGTTGCTTCTTGAAGGAAATATCAGCTTATTGAATTGCCTCTGTGATTTTATAGATTTCTAAGCTTGTTTTCTCTGCCTCTATGGTTTATGCATGTGCCATATTTCTTTTAATAGGTGTAAAATTTGGCAGAGACAACAAGCTGATGAGAAATCATAGAGGCAAAGACAACAACCTGAGAAATCTATTGAATCATAGGGACAATTAGAAAAGCCGATATTTCCGTCAAGAAGAAACAAGGAAAGTACAAGAATACTAACATCTCATATTTTATACTTTCCCTAATAGGAACACAGATAGCACGACACACAGATGTTCCATTCTTGGAGATAATGCCACATCATATGAAGTCATGGCCAGAATGGTGCTATCCTAGAGAAATTCTTACGTCGCTATTATATTATCTGCTTGGCTGACTATAATAGGACATGGAGGAACATCTCTTCCAAATGGATCTAAACTATACTGCTCATCTAATACATAACCTTGATCACTTTTTGTTTTCTGAGGATAAGAAGTATCATCAATCCTCGATCTTTTAGTTTCCCATTTAAGTTGGCCAGCTAGAATGAAGTACATTCCAGCCAGGTATGGCAAATCTACTAGGTGGTTTCTGCTCACCTGAAGGAGAAGAAAGCACCCGCGGTGTTGGAGATGTCTGTAGAGAAATATAGCAGAAGAAAAGTATAATCTGGAGACTTTCTGCTAGCCCAAGATCGTTAACTAAGATCGAAAGATTCAACTAAAGAAGGGAAAACTTTGTTACGAGAGAAGACTACTTGAATTAGATTCAATTTTGGTTGATTTCAAATATATTGCTATGTCCACCCATATTTATACTTGTGTAGGGATGTTTCTAGAAATCATACTAGATATATCTACAAGAAATATCTAGGTAATTTTATCTAACAAAAATCAAGATTATTTTATAATTTACCTCAAATATGTAATACTCTAGAGCATCTAGATTTTCCTAAGTACAAATACCCAAGATATTACTCTATAAAATTCTAGAGAGTTCTATTAAATATCTAAGATCTTTTGTATCTCCAAAACAACATCTTTATTTTTTAGACTCCTCCTTAAGGTGATTTTTGGAAACTATCCGCACTTGTCGTGGAGGAACTCAATGAATCTTTGAGTCACTCCTTGGTGAAATTCTAGAGTATTTCTTCTGGACTCCTGATTCTTTAAGTGATAAAGATTCTTTATTTTTAATTGATCCATGTGACATATCTCTTTGTTGAGTTACTAGACTCCCTCCTTCCTCTTAGCTTCTTGACAATTGCATTATTCGAAGACACACCAATGTTGAAAGTTTTGGATCTCCAGAGTTCAATAGTTTAAAACCTTCTCCTTCCAATGTAACACCATGATATAAAGATAATTCATCCATATCAACTCTCTTATCTGAGTAAATGGCGATCTGACCAGCAATTTCCTGTGAAGCCTCGCCATCATAATAGGATATACCACCAGATCCAATAAAATTTCTATCAGCTTCAGAGCTTTCAAATATTATGCCGTTTCTCTCTCCATCTAAAACTTGGCCTTCAATATCAGTTTCTTTATCTATTTGTTATTCATCTTCTTCATTTGCTTCCAATGTCTAATCTAAGCCAATGATTGACTTCGATATGGCTAACACTTGATCAAAGACTTCAACATCTAATGCATCTCCCTTAATGTTTTCTCCATTAAGGTCACCACTAGTACATATAGTTTCAGATACTACTTTATGAGGATCTACTTCTTTGTTTTTCATATCATTAGTATAAACATCTTCATAAGTTTCTTGCTTCATACTAATGATATCAGTGTCTTCCTTCTCCATATGATCAACTACATTATATTCTGAATCTTCAATCCAATCTCTTTCAAGATTGATGGAAACTATGGCATCTATTTCTCGAGCCTTAGCTAAGAAACACTTTCCCAAACCGACTTCTTCTTCTTTAATAGCTTTCTCAATTTGAGCCATATTGCTCTCCTTAACTCAACAATATCTTTTTATGTGGCCTATTTTGCCACATCGATAGAATCAGGGTTTTTATCATAATAGTTTTTCCAGGTGAGCTTGAACCACCTGTGAATCGATTATGCAACATGTCTCTTGCTTTGTCCTTAAAGTTTCTTTTGTAGGCTACAAGAGAATTGCCTTTCTCTTCATGAAAAAATACACTAGCCAACTGTTTGGCTATTAACTCTTGTGACGATAATAAATTCTCAAATCTCTCTAAGGACGGTTGTTTAGCTCACCCTTGAATTGATGTCACAGATGGAATATATTCAGGCTTCAAACCATGAATGATAATTCTTCTCATTCGTGCTTCAGAGATAGTCTCCTTCGAATTCCACAAAGATATCTCAGAACATAAGTTCTTAAATCTTCAAAAAATACTTGGCGACACAGAGATTACCTTAAATGGTGTTAGCTAGCTCATTCTCCAAAATCTATAGCCGAACTTCATTCTTCTTATTGAACAAACGATCGAGGTTCCTCCATATTTTATGAGCTAATTTACACTTTATAATATGATAAAATCAAATAAACTAGAGGAGATTGACCTCTTCAGGATGAACTCCGCCTTTGAATTACTCTGCTTCCACTTCTTTTAAGTACTATTATTCTCCGGTCTGTAATTAGGAGGACTTGGGTTACTTCCATTAACAACATCCCACAAATCCTCACCCACAAGACATGATTCCATGTATGTCTTTCATACCTTATAATTGGACTGGTTCAACAACTCCATCCTCAGTCCATTAACACAACCACTAAAGTCCACCTACAAGTACTAGTAGAATCAACCACTAATCCGATCTTGAAATAAATCCACAAGCCAATATATGGCTATGGCTCTGATACCATGTAGAGAAATATAGCAAAAGAAAAGTATAATCTGGAGACCTTTCTGTTAGTCCAAGATCGTGAAGCTTTACTATGAGAGAAGACTACTTGAATTGGATTTAATTTGATTGATTACAAATGACTATATCCACTCTTATTTATACTTGTGTAGGGATGTTTCTAGAAATCATTCTAGATATATCTTCAAGAAATATCTAGATAACTTTATCTAATAAAAATCTAAATTATTCTATAATTTACCTAAAATATCTATTACTCTAAAGCATCTAGATTTTTCCTAAGTATAAATATCCAAGATATTATTCTACAAAGCTTCCAATTTGGATCCCTCCATAATCAGTGGAGATGAGAGATCAAAGATTATTCACTGAGTAGAATAGAGAGGACTGAGAGAAGTTCTTTTATATTGAAAAATCTGTTTTTGAATTCTGCAATCAGATTGGAGGGACTTAAATATAATTATATTTCCTTTTCCTCCTTCATTCTTACTTATGAAAAATAGAGTTGCAATTTAATTATGTGACTCTTGTAAAAATTTCACTGATAAAAATCAGATTATAAAATACTAGTTTTAGCATACACGCGCCTCACACGTGTCGTCTGATGGTTATGGTCAAACTTACATTTATACGTAATAATTGTTTGTCATAATGAATATATGCTAAATGTGCTATTACGTCATTATGACAATTTGTGACACCATAAAAATTGTAATTCACTAAGCAAGGACGAATCTAGGGGTCCTCGAGGGTGTTCACTTGAACGCTCACAGCAAAAGGTTGTATTGTATATATAAATAACTAGTCCTGAACACGTGCATAAGGTCTCGTGCTAAATTGTGTAGTATATATATCAAAGATTTTTTTGCTAACTTTTCTATTTCGGGGAATATTCAACGATATATCCATCACATCAAACTTGCCCAGAAATAACTGGTAAGAAATAAACCTACAAAAAGGTAAGATGAAAATCAATAGGAAAAATATAGCATCTCCAAGTCATATACTCAGATATATTTTACCACAACAGATAATGGAATCATGTATTAATTAATATTTAAGTTTGAGTGTGAAGGGGTGATGAATGAAAAGAGTCACACATTGATGGAATTCTCACAATGCTTCAGTAATCCTCTTCACTTTGGCCTAACTTTTGGTTGATTAGCACCTCCAGTGTGTTCCTCGTTTTGCTCAATATTATATCATTATAGTAAATATGTTTATAGCTATATTTTTGTGCTAGAGTACTTAATTTCATGACACAAATTGTAAGCAATGTCATCAACATATATGCATAACATATTACAATTTACAGTGATTCAATTGAACAATGAAATAATCTAAATGCAAGAAAGATGCAGCGAGAGTAAGAATCCATACGTCATCAATGAAGTCGTGGACAAATCCAATTCGGGTTTTTGCATACTTTACAAAGCACAAAATCCTCTTTTGGAAATTCATCATAATTAACCAAAAACATCTGTTCCATTGTTTGCACGATATGTTAAACTATTGTAGACAAAAAATCATAACAAACTGCTGGAAAATGAATGGAAAAAACACTAGCAGTGAATTAGAAATAAAATGTAATAGAGATGGTTAGCAATGAGAATTAAAAAATATGGCTGAGACTTTCGATAGAGTAGACGCCTAAGGAATTGATACAGAGAGACCAAGTTTTTATTCAGGAATGAATTGAGTTGAGAAGAGTTATGTGGGTTTTATAAGGTGTGAATGAAGTTTTTTGACATAAGAAAAAAGATGTAATTTAAAGAGCACCTTTTCACCTTGAATCTTGTCAGTGCATCCTTCAAAAGTTGCAGGTCAGAGCACCAAAAAGGGATGGCCTAAGTCAGCAACAATAAGGAGAAATATGCAGGTCAAGGGATTGAGAACATCAGGAGCTGAGACGAGGATGAAATGGGGAAGAGTCAGACCAAAAAATCAACATAGCAACAATGACAAAGGGTGGTTAACTTACAGATCTAGCGTGATAGTGAAGCAAAAAGTCCTTTCCAAATGTTGCGATGGCGGCCAAGGGGGTGCATCACACGGAATCCTGGGATTTAGGGCAAATCAGTGCCGGAATGCCAGTATCAAAAGAAAAGCGAGGATATGGAGAACCTTACAATATCATCAGACACGATAGAAAGAGGAAAGTAATGAGTGTGACCATTTTTGGAACCAGATGAAATCTGTTGATGAAGACGAAGGACCAGATCTAGAAACCAAAGAGGCTAGGAAGAGGGAATGTGTAGAGAACGCTAGAACCCTTTTTCTTAGGGTTTTCATAAAATATGTAGAGTGTTGGGCCTCTGGGTCATTGTAATAGATCAGACTTTTCTATTTTTAATAAAATGGGCCACTGGCCCAATATTTACTTTTTTAAAAAAAGTTCACCTTGAATGGCTACTGTTGGAATGGATATGACTTTTTGTAATTTTTATGAGTGAGATGCTAATTTTTTCTGCAGATTGTGATTTTCTTTTGTGGTTGCGACTTTTCTAATAATACACAATTATCTTTTGTTGATTTTAAATAGAGAATTTTTTTTTTAAAAATTACATAAATCGTACTTCTTCCATTAGGAAAAAAACTAGTTTGACTTGCCATTGAATTTAAAAAAATAAAGAAGATTTTTCAATCTTGTAGACTAAATTAAAGTTATGCCAAATGTACTAAAATGTCTCTGTGGGTTTAAACATGTCATGTTCAAGTTGAAACTAAAGTGTTGCCAAAAAATAAAATAGGTCATTGTTTTTTACATGGACTAAAAAGGAAAATAATTTATTCTTTTTCAAATGGAGAGAATAATTATTAACAATTTAAAATTTAATATATATGGGAAAAGATTATGAAAAATAAATTAATTTGACTATCAAAATATAAAGGGTAAAATCTTGATAGTTGAAATCTACACTTCTCATTTAATGAGAAACTTTTATTAGATCAATTAACATCCCTAGATCTTCCGATCAACGGTTCATATTAAGTTTCTACCTCTCACATGGATCAACATTATCATCCATCGATGTCCAAATAATTAGCGGCTAGGATTTATGCTCCACCATATTTTAAACCACCACTAAATATAAAAATCCACCAAATTGCACCAGAATTTTAACCAAGAGAGTTTGTTTCACCCTATTCAAAACCCTAGAAGCTTCTTCTTCTTCAAATTTCTCAGTGAAAATGTCTGGTCATGGAAAGGGAGGCAAGGGATTAGATAAAGGAGGAGCCAAGTGGCACAAGAAGGTTCTAAGAGACAACATCCAGGGCATCACTAAGCCAACTATTCACAGGCTTGCTCGTAGAGGTGGTGTGAAGGGTATCTCCGGTTTAATCTATATATGAGGAGACCCGTGGAGTGCGGAAGATCTTCTTGGAGAATATGATTCATGACTTTGTCACCTACAATGAGCATGCCAGGAGAAAGACTGTCATTGCTATGGATGTTGCCAAGAGAAAGACTGTCATTGCTATGGATGTTGTCTATGCCCTTAAGAGACAGGGAAGGACTCTCTATGGGTTTGGTGGTTAGATTGTGGAATTTGTGGCTTAGATCAATTCTTAGCTTTTAGGGTTTTGTCTTGTTTTCAAAGTCAAAGAATAGTGATACTCAGCTCGCTTCAACAGATCCGCCACCAAATAGAAATGTTGGATTATTTGCCTCCAGAATTGGTGGTTCACATCCTATCAAGACTATCGATCAAATCAATCCTTCAATGCACAACCATTTGTAAGTCATGGTATTTTCTTATATTTGTGAGAATTGATTGATAGTCTTGATAGGGCTAAAAATAAGAAAAATACCATGACTTAAAAATAGTTTTACACCAAAGGATTGATTTGATCGGTAGTCTTGATAGGATGTTAACCACCAATTTAGGGGGCAAATAATAATCCAACATTTCTCTCCAGCGGCGAATTTATTGAAGTGAGTTGAGTATCATTGTTCTTTGACTTCGAGAACAAGACAGACCAAAAAATGATATAGTTGTATGGAAATTTCTACTGTTTCTATGTTACGGTATCTCTGTGACCGTTGTTCTAGTTCTAAAGTTCAAAATGTTGTAATTTCTCATTACATATTTAATGAACAAAGTCCAGTTTCTAGAAATTATAATTGCTATCCCCTAGCTGATGATTATTTTATTCGAGGAGTAACTTCATGATTGAGACATCTAAATTGAATTTCATTGTTAGAATTGGAATGAGTTTACTGCATGCATGTGGTAATATATATAAGCAGGATAGCTGAGTGATAATTAGGTCTTCTGGCAACATACTTAGACCCATTCATATGATAAATACTTGCTTCCACTTGAACTAATGGCCATGTTAGCCTTTGAGTTTTCTTTTCCAGTATGGTTTTGGGCTTTTGGCTTCTCTCAAGATTGCATCTTTTGTCTAAATTCTAATGCGTAGGCAAGAGATCTGCAAAGTACATGAAGCAACAGAAGAATATCTACAAAGTTCAACAGCTATTATTTCAAGATTTGGACATTTTGTTGACAACAAAAAAATGGAACAAGATTGAGAAAGGAAAAATATATCTTTAACTCGCTAATTTAATTTGCATTATTATGCAGCATTTAGCATTTCTTCCTATTTTTACCGTGCTCCATTCAACTTTGTTAAAATTTCTTGTGTTTCTTTTTCTTTATTTTAGTAGTGTTTTACTTTATGTTGAACTTTTTGAAAATTTTGAATTAGACCTCATTCAAACATATATTACTTTGAAAATTGCAGGATTCATTA
Source organism: Solanum virginianum (assembly GCA_000787875.1). NCBI lineage: Eukaryota > Viridiplantae > Streptophyta > Magnoliopsida > Solanales > Solanaceae > Solanum > Solanum virginianum. The sequence continues at coordinate 14,676 of BAUE01068929.1, read as the reverse complement.
AAAAGATGCAGGAATTGAGTTAGTAAATGGTATCACCCTCTTTTTATGTTTAATAACAACTCATCGTTGTTCTGTTAAGTTTTTTCAAGTAAAAAAAGAATAAAAAACAAAAATATAATGTATCTAAAAAATTTAAACAAAGGTAAATTGAGAAAGAGAAATAGCATAGAAAAGAAAAATAATGAAAAAGAATAAAAATATAACTTCACTTTAATCCCCAAAACATGAAAAATAAAACTGAAGCAAAGAGAGTGATGACAAAATTTTGTATAAGTAATCACCACCATTGTATCAACTTTGTGAGTCAAGAACCTGTCACAGAACAAAAAATGAATAGAGAAGAAAGATCACAGATTTTTTCACTGATGAGAAACAATAGAAAAGGACTAGTTGATTAACAATGTACCTTATTCGGGAGAGTGAAAAAAGAGAGTGGAGTAGAACATAGAGGACTGAGAAGAGATTCTTTTATACTGAAAGTTCAGTTCTTAAATCTTAAACCTTTTCCTTATAGGTTTGGGACCATTTGGGATCTCTATATAGAGAATACTATTGGGGATTCTAGAGGACACAGAGAGTCCCCAGTGTAGTCATAGAGGCTTCAAAGGATTGTTGTAAACTTCTTCTTTGTTTCTTTCATATTGAAAAACCCTCTCTATGTTTTTTGGAAGGAATAGCCATAGCCGAACCTCATTAAATCTTTGAATTATTTTTCTTCTCTATTTTCTTTATTTGTGATTGCATGTTAATCCACGATATTTCCGCAACAAGGTTAAATTAGATATTATTTTTATAAGGTATAAAAATATTATTTGTTATCAATAATACTTCTTTAAAATGATTTTTCAAGTTTGTTGCAATTTTTGAGATAAAACTTTTATCACTTATTTTTTAAAAAAATATTTTTGGTGCTTGGTGCATGGTGCATGGTGCATGGTGCATTTTTTTTAGCACAATTTTTTGAACTGTTTGCAGTGTTGAGATTTGGCATCGTGTTGCTTTTTATAGTTGTAGGAAAGGAATCCATAACCACAAAGACTTCAAACACTTTGAAAAAAAGGGGGTGGTGGTGGTGGTAAGGTGCAAATATGATTATACTGAAAAATCTATTCTTGAATCTTGAAACCAGATTGGAGGGGTACTTAAATATAATGTTTCCTTTTCTTCTTTATTCACTTCAATTATAAGAAAAAGAGTTACAATTTAATTTTATAATTTTTGTGAAGATTTCATTGATAAAAATCATATTATAAAAATACTAGTTTTAGTGTATGCGCGTCTCACACATGCAGTCTCACGGTTATGATGAAACTTATATTTAAGCGTAATAATTGTTTGTTATAATTAATAAATATAAATGAGGTGATTATGTAATTGCATTGTCATAGTTCTATAAGAAGGGGAAGATCTAGCAGGGCCTGAGGGTGTTCATTTGAGTCCTCTCAGCAAAATATTAAATTGTACTAGTTATGAACACGTGTGTTGCACGTGTATTCTTATCAAGTATTTTAGACTTTCTAAAATGACATGAATATTAGTAAAAATTTCATCAAAACAATACAAAATAGTTTTTCTAATTGAAAACATACAACAACATACTCGTAGAGGCAGAGAGGCTATTTTCATTTACTTTACTAATTGAAAATGTGGTAAAGTAAAATTCACTAAACTAATTCAAGATTGTCCTAAATGCAAATTTTTCAAAGATCTACAAGAAAAGTTCATGGTTAACATAAAATCATCATAAACACCATTCCCTTTGTTTAAACACCATAAAGAAATGAAATTGACAAAAGATGTGCAAGAAAAACTCAAAATATTCAAAAATGAAAGACAAAACTAATGTAGAGAGAGTGATGAGAAAAATTTGTATGATATCAAGGTGGTTCATGATGAATCTAATTTGGATTTTGCAGACATTACAATGAATTAAATCCTCTTCATGAACTTGATCAGGCGTATAAGTAATCACCCCCATTGTATCAACTTTATGAGTAAAGAACCCGTTATAAAACAAAAAACAAATTGAGAAGAAAGATCAAAGATTATTCAGTGCTAAAATACAATGGAAAAAGACTAGCTGATGGACAATGTACCTTATTCAAAGAGTGAAAAGAGAGGTGGAGTAGAACAAAGAGGACTGAGCAGAGGTTCTTTTATACTGAAAGTTTAGTTCTTGAATCTTGAAACCAGATGGGAGGGAATTAAATATAATTCTTTTATTCACTTCACTTAAGAGAAATAGAGTTGCAATTTAATTATTTGACTCTTGTGAAGATTCCACTAATAAAAATCTGATTATAAAAATACTAGTTTCAGCAGACACGCGCGTCGCACGTGCAGTCTAATGGTTATGGTCAAACTTATGTTTCAACACAATAATTGTTCGTTATAATTAATAAATATAAATTTGGTAATTATGTCATCATGACAATTTGTGATATCATAGGAATTGTAGTTCTATAAATAGGGGTTGATCTAGGGGACCTCAAGGGTTTTCACCCAAATCTAGTGACAATTTGTGATATCATAGAATTGTAGTTCTATAAGTAGGGGTAGATCTGGGGGACCTCGAGAGTGTTCAGCCAAATTCTCTCTGCAAAATATTAAATTGTGCTATTTATGAATATGTGTGTTGCACATGTATCATTATCAAGTATTTCAAATTTTCTAAAGTGACATGAATATTAGTAAACTAAAGATGTGTAAGTGATCCCAAATTAAAATTGAAAATGAAAATACAATTTTCCTGTGAAAATATATGTTGCAACAGTATAAAACAACTAGAACAATATTATTAATAAAGAAAAATAAAAAAATAAATCAACAATGCAACATAAGTAATATATAGAATAATCTTGCTGATTCATATCACTAAAAGCTAAACAAAATGAAGTTTAATTACTCAATTCTCATAATATTTTTTACATAATTTTAATTTAAGGAGTAGTTTTTTTTGTAGTAATAAAGACGGTTAAAGCAACTTTTCGTCACACCAACTTATGAGAAAATTTGCAATTTCATTATGTGGCTCCTATGAAGATTTCACTAATAAAAATCAGATTAGACGAATCTTAGCTTCAGCTTATGTATGCCTCCCACGCGTAGTATGTCTATTATGGTCAAACTTACATTTAATGGTAATAATTGTTTGTTGTAGTTAATCATAATATAATATATAACTAAAAGTGGGAAGATCTTAGACTAAAAGTTGGATTACCCTTTTGCTCCTATGCCATTACTTATTTACCCTTATGCCATTACTTATTAATATTTAATCTTAATTAATAATAATAATTAGGTTTAGCTACGCTAGTTCCTTTTCCTACATGTGCGCTGGCGTCTTTCGTTCCAAATACCGTATCGATGTTCTGTTCCTCTGCATGTTTCTTTTTCTTCTGCAGGTGGGGTTCCTTCTTGATTAATATGACCCAGTTATTTTACAACGGTTAAGCTAATTCCCTTCCTGCACCGTAACAGTCCTATTAACCATTGTTTCATCATCAGCCTATCTCTTCTACCTTGATGAGCATGAAAAATTCCCTTAATAACAGTCATCTCCCAATCTTTTCATATTCATCACTGATCTCTATAGATAAATCTGATGAACAACATGACTTTGTCCTATCAATGTATTACTCCTTTCTGCCTCAACCAACTACATCATGGCTAGGTACTTTTGATTTCTTCCCTTTATCTTGAATTACTCTATTTTTCTTATTTGTTTTTATGCGCAAACTGGTGATACTTCTTCTTGTTCATTATGACCAAAAACTAACGCAGAGGTGTATAAAGAATCCTTTGAGTTTGCAGTCTTTACTGTTGTTTTGTACACATGAAGATTGCTCTCATATAATCTCCATAGAGATGATCTCCATTGTTTTCCCAATTGTTTACAGTACAGTAAGTCTGTGTTGGTATCACAATTGTTTTTCCATTTGATTACTCTAAGTTTGTGTTGGCAGTGGAGAGCAGTTGTATCGTGATGATGGTAAAGGACAAAATGCTACAAATGGTAGTTGTGATTTACTAGAAATTAGGAATTGTAGTAATAGTTTAAGGAATGAAATTGAAGAAATACAAGAGGATCAGGAACTGTGAAATGCACCAAAAATGTGCTTCGAAAATGCTCATAATTGTAATTTCCATATATCTCAAAATCTGCTCGTGATATCAAAAATTCAACTTCATATTCTTGATCAGGGGGAAAGATTGAGTGGGAAATGGTTATAACCCATATTTTAGAGGACCTGTAGCAAAAAATAATTTTCATAAAATTTTTGAAAACCAGTAGTTGTACGCCTTTGGTCCGTGATGTGGACCCATCGCGGACTAGTATTGATGTTTTCTTAATTTTTTGTTTCGGCCTAAGGGCATTGGGGTCATGGACTCATGCCCAATTATACGTGAAATCTCCCATACTTAGCCATTTTTCAACTCTATATCACTCAGAAACCCTCTCTAATACCTCTTCAACACTTATCAAAATTCTCATCCAAATCCAAGGATTTCAAGCTCACATTGGATCTCAAGAACTCAATCCTAGTTTCAAGCCTCCTTCAAAGTTTACATCAAGGAATTCCCAAATTTAGGTATGTAGGTTTCATCCATTGGGTCCTTTCACCAATGGAGCCCAGTCTTTCTTTTTATGAAAATTGCATGTTTTCAAGTTGTATTGCTTATGAGTATCTCTTGTTATGAAATATGAGTATGATTTATGTTGGGTTTTTTTTATCAAGTATTGTTGATTACTCATGAATATCTATTTTTAAGCTTACACTATGACTTGATCTTTGTCTATTGAGACTATGCATGGTTTGAGCTATGAAACTATGATCTATTATGATTTTTGATGATGGATTTCAAGATACCCTACATGAGGGTTTTACTACATGTTGGTGGATTGATTTGCATTAAGTTTTCTCATCTTATTCTTGTCACGGCCCAAGCCTAGGGCCTAGATGTGACACGGCGAATGGGGAACCCGAAGGGACCCCAAACAAGCCTCTTGACATATCACTACACATTCTTAGCCTCAGAAGCATTTGTAAATCATCAAGAGAGCATTTAAGGCTTAACATAATATATCATGTGTCCAACAATACCTCTAACATAGAATAGGCAGGGGCCAAGACACTTCCCGAGCTCACCCTTAAGTATTAAAGTGTTCAACTCAAGATAATGACATAAGCAAGAGAGAGTAAGGCTAATGTCCCCGAACATGAGGACTCACCACAAGCTTATCTTGAAGTGCCAAAACTAGCCTAAAGTAGGATGATGAGGAGCTCCTGTTCCTACGTGGTGACATCATGTAGGTATAGAGTATACTTTAGTAAGTTTGAATGTAATAAGTATGTAGGATGCAATCAATAAGGGATAGGTTACATAATCAAAATGCATAAGCATAAGCAAGAGGTAGTGTAATATCAATATGGCATGCATGATCAATGCTTGAAGTAAAACATGCTTAGCCATAACCAAGGAACGTAAACCCAATATGGAATATAAGTATGCTCGATCCTTACACAAACATGCTTGGGATGGACCACATAACCACCCACTCGCCTTACGGTATAACCTTTTCAAAGAGTGATACCAATAGCCCTACCTTATAACATAGTCTTTTGATAGGCAGTATAAGGCATCCCCTACTTTATGATATAATCTTTTAGGTAGGAATCATGAATTATTCTACCTTATGATACTTTTCGGTAGAAATCATGAATTGTACCTTATAACATGGCCTTTTCGCTAGGTGTTATAGGATGTCCTCACCTTACTATATATTCTTTTTGGTAGGAACCATGAGTCATTCTACCTTACGACGTAGCCTTTTCGGTAGATCTTATAGAATATCCATACCTTACGATATAATCTTCTCGGTAGGAGTCATGAAAATAGTTCATCAAACAATCACTATCAAATATCAAGTAAGAACTTCTCTTTTCCCAAGAATACACCAAGCAAGGGAGCCCAATAATTCATTTACAATATCATAAGTACTTTTCATGAATTTAATGCATACATTCTTCCTTAAATCATCATAAAGTCACCTAACCCATAAGCCATGCAATAGACCGTCAATAACCCAAGAACCCTTAACCGGATATTTTATCAAACACTTGGCGGGTGTGTAATGCTAGTTCAAAATCATACAATTCAAGGGTCAAATCTTGTGAGAAAATCAATGTAAAACCACCCACCAACACTTGGTAGTACCCTTATGCAAGATACATCAAAATCCCTCATCAAATCTCACAATAGACCATAGTTTCATAGCTCAAAACATGCATAGTTGAACAACATTTCATAAAACCCCAATATAGTTTGTAATCAAATTCATAAATAGTAATACCCATAAGATAATTGACTTAGAATCATGTAATTATGGTAAAAATAAAGGTTAGGCACCATCGATGAAAGGATCCAATGGTTGAAACCCACGAGAATCATCCAATTTAGGTAAAAAGAGAGTTAGGAACCAAAGGTGAAGGGACCTATTGATTGAAACCCACATACCTTAGACCTTGAGTTTCTTGGAATTGAGTTGGGAAAGAATGGAAGCTTGGAAGTGAGTCTTGGAATCCAAACTTATTCTTGAGTTTCCCTGAATTAGTATTGGGGTCTTGGTGAAGGCTATTGAAAGTATTTGAGATGAGAGTAATGACTTTGATCCTTTTGAATAGGGTTTAAGTCTTCTGGGTAGGTTAAGATAGCATTGGAAGTCTTAAAAGGTCATTAGAGTAATTAGAATTTATGAAAATGCTATTAGTGAACGGATGGAAATATTGGAAAAGTGTTGCCTCACTGAAGGATTGACTGGTCGTATGGCACTCCATGGGTTGTGTGGAGTGCCCGCGAAGTGAGACTTAGCTTAAAAATTAGAATTGGAACACTTGGGAGAAAGTTAGCGTCATCATCACTTAGAAGGGCCACTTCACGGGCCGTGTGGTGCTTCATGGTCTATGTAGTGGTCCATTGCACCACACTTAGAGAAGAAAATGTTGGCAGGTCATCCTACGCATAGTGATATGAGCCGTCAGACCTCATACGGCCCATCAAAGGTGCCCGTGGCACCACACTTGGCCAAAATTTCCCCTCATGCCAACCTTGCCTCTCTTGCACACACCTTATGACCATCGACATAGTCAGTGGCAAACCACATAGCCCATGTCATATGACTTAGAGAAAAAATGGTCTTTCCCAGCTCAAGGCAGCCCAGCTCATATGACTATAAGATACTACTTACTATCTTATACTCACATTAAGGGGTTATGAACTATGTGGTACGCCTCACCCTCATGTGCGATTCAATATTATATATTATCTCATGCTTACATATAGGGGTTATGAACTATGTGGTACGCCTCACCCTCATGTGCGATTCAATATTATATATTATCTCATGCTTACATATAGGGGTTATGAACTATGCTATACCTCCACCCTTATGTACCATCCATTATCTCATGCTTATATGTAGGAGTTATGACCTATGCTATTTCTCTTACTACCCATTACCTACTAGAAGGGGTTATGACCTATATTACATCCCTCACCCTCTAGTACAAGGTATTTGGATGATCTAAGCATGTCACTTTATTGTGTTAAACAAGTTATGCAAGTATGATTATTCTCAAGCATGTTCCATCCTACACATTGGTTACGCATGGCATATTGAGCTTATGTTTTCATTAATTATGATTAAGCACCTTGTTATTATGGCTTGTGATTGTTGTTGCATTGTATCTCGCATACTTAGTACATTCAAACGTACTAATGCATACTTTATACCTACCTGATATCACCATGTAGGGACCAGAGCTCCATTTGATCATCCTTCTCCTCCACATGGCTAGTTCGGTCCTTTAAAGCAAGCTTTGGTGAGACCTCAATTCCAAGGATAATATCTACTTATTTCATGCTATGTTGAGACTCTTTCTCCATGCTGAATACTTATTATTATGAGGGTGAACCCGGAGAGTGTCTTGGCCCCCACTCCAAATCTAAAGTAGAGGTGTTGTTGGATGTTAAGTTTGTATATGCTTTCGAGCTTGACTTATCTTATGATTTCTATGTTTACGAAGAATATTCCCTTAGTCCCGTTTTCCCTTTTTACTTAGACTCTTGATATTGCTCATTTGCTTCCGCAACCAAGGATATCTGCATGTTATGATCAAGAACTTGTTTTTGTTGTCTTCGGACTTCTCATTCGCCATGTCATGTCTAGGCCCTAGGCTTGGGTCGTGACAACAGGGACTAATTATGTTCCAGCAAGTGAGTTGTTTGAGATTGATAATAGAGGAGGATTAGCCACAATTAAAGAAGGTCATGAAGATAAAGGTACTTTATATTCTTTTGATTTCCCTAACAATACTGCTAGGTAGACTCTCAAGATGCTTGCAGTAACTTAGATTTATTACACCGACTCCTGAAAGGGTCTTAACTGATGCAGATAGTTCACTCAAAGCAGTCACGCCCAAATACAATTGTGCTAAACAATTCATTTTCTCTTCTTTTTCTAGAAAGGTTTTTAACTTTTCGCAGCCTGAAAGAATGAGAATTTTAAGCTTTTCCAATCGAATACTCTTTGGTAGGGTCTTTAATTTTCTGCAGTTCTTCAGATTTAGCAAGACTAGCTTTCGAAGATTTCCAATAGAAAAATTGATTTCTACCAATTTTTTGCATCCTTCAAAAACCAATCTTTCAAGATTAGGCGTTACTAAAAAGTGTGGCGTCCAAAGAATATGTGATCAAGTTTATGTGTTTGATGAACAGTATGGTTTAGGTCCATTTGGAAGCGATACTCCTTCGGGTCCCGTTATAGTCAGTCAAGCAAATAACAGTGATGCATAAATTTCTCCAGGACAGCACCATTCTTGCCATGACATCATATGGCACGGCATTATCGCCAAGAATGGAACATCTGTGTGTCCTACTATCTGTGTTCCTACTGGTGGAAGTATAAAATGTTAGATGTAAAGTATTCTTGTACCTTTCTTGTTGCTTCTTGAAGGAAATATCAACTTTTTGAATTGCCTCTATGATTTAATAGATTTCTCAGCTTGTTTTCTCTGCATGTATGATTTATACATGTGCCGTATTACTTTTAATAGGTGTAAAATGCGGCAGAGACAACAAGTTGATGAGAAATCATAGAGGCAGAGAGAACAAGCTGAGGAATCTATTAAATCATTGGGGCAATTCAAAAAGCTGATATTTCCTTCACAAAGAAACAAGGAAAGTACAAGAATTCTTACATCTCGCATTTTATACTTTTCCCAACAGGAACACAGATAGCACGACGCACAGGGGTTCCATTCTTGGTGATAATGCGCCATATGAAGTCATCGCCAGAATGGTGCTGTCCCGGAGAAGTTCTTGCATCACTATTATTTGCTTGACTGACTATAACAGGACATAAAGGAACATCGCTTCCAAATGGACCCAAACCATACTGCTTATCCAATATATAACCTTGATCACTTATTCTTTTTGTAAGATAAGAAGTATCATTTACCCCATCAATCCTCGTCCCTTAGTTTCTCTTTAAAGTTGGCTAGAATGAAATGCATCCCAGTCAGGTATGACGAATCTGCTAAGTGGTTTCTTCTCACCTGAAGGAGAAGAAAGAACCCGCGGTGCTGGAGATGCCTATAGAGAAATATAGCAGAAGAAAATTCTAATCTGGAGACCTTGTGCTAGCCCAAGATGTTTAAATATGATCGGAAGATTCAACTAAAGAAGGAGAAACTTTGTTATGAGAGAAGACTACTTGAATTGGAATCAGTTTTAGTTGATTTCAAATGACTATGTCCATACCTATTTATACTCTTGTACGGATGTTTCTTGAAATCATTCTAGCTATGTCTACAAGAAATATCTAGGTAATTTTATCTAACAAAAATCTAGATTATTTTATAATTTACCTCAAACATCTAATACTCTACAACATCTAAATTTTCCTGAGTATATATATCAAAGATATTACTCTACAAAATTCTAGAGAGTTCTGTTAAATATCTAACATCTTTTGTACCTCCAAAAAATCATTTTTATTTTTCACACTCCCCCTTAAAGTGATTTTTTGGAAACTAGCTTGCACTTGTCGTGGAGGAACTCAAATGAAGCTTTGATCACTCCTTGGTGAAATTCTAGACAATTTACCACTGCCGAGCAATAATACGCAAGTAGATTACTCAAAACATACGCAGCCAAATCCAGTGCAGTGGCTTATGCCAACGTTCTTAAAGATTAAAAACAAAGGTTATTCACTGGGTGGAATTGCAAGAAGGCATCTGGAAGTGCTTTCTTCTCCTTCAGGTGAGCAGAAACCACCTAGTAGATTTGCTATATCTGGCTGGGAAGTATGTCATTCTAGGAAATTTCAAAGAGAAACTAAAATATCGAGGATTGATGGGGCAAATGATACTTCTTATCCTCATAAAAGAACAAGTGATCAAGGTTATGTGTTGGATGAATAGTATGGTTTGGTTCCATTTAGAAGCGATGTTCCTTCAGGTCCTGTTATAGTCATTCAAGCAAATAACAGTGATGCAAGAATTTCTATGGGACTGCACCATTCTGTCCATGACTTCATATGGGGCGGCATTATCGCTAAGAATAGAGCATCTGTGTGTCGTGCTATCTATGTTCCTATTGGGGAAATTATAAAATGTGAGGTGTAAGTATTCTTGTACTTTCCTTGTTGCTTCTTGAAGGAAATATCAGCTTATTGAATTGCCTCTATGATTTAATAGATTTCTAAGCTTGTTTTCTCTGCCTCAATGGTTTATGTATGTGCCGTATTACTTTTAATAGGTGTAAAATTTAGCAGAGACAAGAAGCTGATGAGAAATCATAGAGGCAAAGACAACAAGCTGAGAAATCTATTGAATCATAGGGGCAATTAGAAAAGCTGATATTTCCTTCAAGAAGAAACAAGGAAAGTACATAATACTTACATCTCACATTTTATACTTTCCCCAATAGGAATACAGATAGCACGACACACAGTTGTTCCATTCTTGGCGATAATGTCGCGGCATATGAACTCATAGCCAGAATGGTGTTGTCCTAGATAAATTCGTATATCACTATTATATTATTTGCCTGGCTGACTATCATAGGACCTGGAGGAATATCGCTTCCAAATAGATCCAAACTATACAGCTCATCCAATACATAACCTTGATCACTTGTTCTTTTCTGAGGATAAGAAGTATCATTAATCCTTGATCTTTTAGTTTCCCTTTGAAGTTGGCTAGAATGAAATACATCCCAGCCATGTATGGCAAATCTACTAGGTGGTACCAGAAGGAAAAGATAGCACCTGCGGTGTTGGAGATGCCTATAGAGAAATATAACAGAAGAAAAGTATAATCTGGAGACCTTCTGCTAGCCCAATATTGTTAACTAAGATCAGAAGATTCAACTAAAGAAGGGGAAGCTTTGTTATGAGAGAAGACTACTTGAGTTGGATTCAGTTTTGGTAGATTTCAAATTGTTATGTCCACCCCTATTTATAATAGTGTAGGGATGTTTCTAGAAATCAGTCTAGATATATCTACAAGAAATATCTAGGTAACTTTATCTAACAAAAATCAAGATTATTCTATAATTTACCTCAAATATCTAATACTCTAGAGCATCTAGTTTTTCCTAAGTACAAAAACCCAAGATATTACTCTACAAAATTCTATTGAGTTCTATTAAAAATCTAGATTATTCTATAATTTACCTCAAATATCTAATACTCTAGAACATCTAGATTTTCCTAAGTACAAATACCCAAGATATTACTCTATAAAATTCTAGAGAGTTCTATTAAATATCTACGATCTTTTGTATCTCCAAATCATCATCTTTATTTTTCACACTCCTCCTTAAGGTGATTTTTTGGAAACTATCCCGCACTTGTCATGAAGAAACTCAAATGAAGCTTTGAGTCACTCCTTGGTGAAATTCTAGACAATTTCTTCTGGACTCCTCTTGCGTCTTCATGTGATGAAGATTCTTTATTTTTAATTAATCCATGTGACGTATCTCTTTATTGAGTTACTAGCCTCCCCCTTTCTCTTAGCTTCTTAACAATTGTATCATTCGGAGACACACCAATGTTGAAAGGTCTGGATCTCCAGAGTTCAATAGTTTAAAACCTTCTCCTTCCAATGTAACACCATGATATAAAGATAATTCATCCATATCAACTCTCTTATTTGAGTAAATGGCAATCTGACCAGAAATTTCCTGTGAAGCCTTGCCATCATAATAGGATCTACCATCAGATCCAATAAAATTTCTATCAGCTTCAGAGCTTTCAAATATTATGTCATTTCTCTCTGCTTCTAAAACTTGGCCTTCAATATCAGTTTCTTTATCTATTTGTTATTCATCTTCTTCATTAGCTTCCAATGTCTGATTTAAGCCAACGATTGGCTTCGATATGGCTGACACTTTATCAAAGACCTCAATATCTAATGCATCTCCTTTAATGCTTTCTCCATTAAGGTCACCACTAGTATATATAGTTTCATATACTACTTCATGAGGATCTACTTCTTTGTTTTTCATATCATTAGTATAAACATCTCCGAAAGTTTCTTGCTTCATAGTGATGACATCAGTGTCTTCCTTCTCTATATGATCAACCGCATTATATTCTAAATCTTCAATCCAATCTCTTTCAAGATTGATGGAAACCATGACATCTATTTCTTGAGCCTCAACTAAGAAGCACTTTCCCTAATCGACTTCTTCTTCTTCAATAGCTTTCTCAATTTGAGCCATATTGCTCTTCTTAACTCAACAATATTGATATATGTGGCCTACTTTGCCACATCGATTGCATTAAGAGGCTTTTTATCATAATAGTTAAAAGACTCTTCTTTCCAGGTGAGCTTGAACCACCTGTGAATCGATTATGCAACATGCCTCTTGCTTTTCCTTAAAGTTTCTCTTTTTGGCTATAAGAGAATTTCCTTTCCCTTCATGAAAAAATACACTAGCCAACTGTTTGGCAAGTAACTCTTGTGACGACAATAAATTCTCAAATCCCTCTAAGGACGGTTGTTTAGCTCACCCTTGAATTGATGTCACAAATAGAATATATTCAGGCTTCAAAGCACGAACGATAATTCTTCCCATTCATGCTTCAGAGATAGTCTCCTCCGGATTCAACCAAGATATCTCAAAAAATAAGTTCTTAATCTTCAAAAAATACTTAACGACAGAGAGATTACCTTGAATAGTGTTAGCTAGCTGGTTCTCTAAAATCTTTAGCCGAACTTTATTCTTCTTATTCAACAAACGATCGAGGTTCCTCTATATGTTTTGAGCTGATTTACACTTTATAATATGATAAAATCAAATAAACTGGAGGATATTGACCTCTTTAGGATGAACTCCACCTTTGAATTAATCAGCTTCCACTTCTTTTGAGTACTACTATTCTCCAGTCTGTCATCAGGAGGACTTGTTTTACTTTCATTAACAACATCCCACAAATCCTCACCCACAAGACATGATTTTAGACTGGTTCAACAACTCCATCCTAAGTCCATTAACACGACCATTAAAGTACACCTACAAGTACTAGTAGAATCAACCACTAATTCAATCTTGAAATAAATCCACAAGCAAATATATGTCTATGGCTTTGATACCATGTAGAGAATTATAGCAGAAGAAAAGTATAATTGGGAGACCTTTCTGCTAGTCCAAGATTGTTAACTAAGATCGAAAGATTCAACTAAAGAAGGGGAAGCTTTGTATTGAGAAACGTCTACTTGAATTGGATTTAATTTGGTTGATTACAAACGACTATGTCCACTCCTATTTATACTTGTGTAGGGATGTTTCTAGAAATCATTCGAGATATATCTTCAAGAAATATCTAGATAACTTAATATAATAAAAATCTAGATTATTCTATAATTTACCTAAAATATCTATTACTCTAAAGCATCTGGATTTTTCCTAAGTACAAATATTCAAGATATTACTCTACAAAGCTTCCAATTTGGATCCCTCCATAATCAGTGGAGATGAAAGATCAAAGATTATTCACTAAGTAGAATAGAGAGGACTGAGAGGAAGTTCTTTTATACTAAAGAATCAGTTCCTGAATTTTGCAATCAGATTGGAGAGACTTAAATATAATTACATTTCCTTTTCCTCCTCGATTCTCACTTATGAAAAATAGAGTTGCAATTTAATTATGTGACTCTTGTAAAAATCTCATTGATAAAAATCAGATTATAAAAATATTAGTTTTAGGATACACGTGCCTCACACGTGTCATCTGATGGTTATTCTTTGGTATTCACAAGTTGAGAAAATATGTGTTTGGAAATTTTTGCAAGGTACATTATGGTGTTTGGTTTTAATTATGTTGGCAAGTACCATTTTAATTTAAGGAGGGGTCTTGTGTGACATATACTTACTTTATAAGTTACATTTAAGAGGCCAAGTGTTATTATACTATGTATCCTCTTTATATATATGCATACAAGGGATAAGAGAACAATTTGACACTTAGAAAAAAATTGAAACCTGAGTGCTACAGTAAAAATGGCTTCGGCCATGAACAGTGATACACAAAAAAATTGTGTTTTTGCTTCATTTTTCGATTCTAAGGCTTAGAGCTTGGTATACGGGATCCCCCAAGAGTCGTAG